>JAVLVB010001120.1:1224214-1241735 GCA_032876305.1 Orestias chungarensis
CACACACACACACACACACACACACACACACACACACACACACACACACACACACACACACACACACACACACACACACACACACACACACACACACACGCTGACAAGCTGCAGGTGACAGTCAATAAGGCAAGCAGGAGGCACATGACATTTAACCCAATGAAATATTGATGCAGTGCCGAGCAGACGTGGCGAGGAAGAAGTTACAGATGTGCAAAGATCCATGGATGGACATTTTGAAGGTGGCGGAGTCCCACTTACAGGTTCTTGATTTCCACAGCTCCCCTGAATGCTTTCCTTGGAATTCCCTGGATCTGGTTTTCACTCAGGTCACTAGACAAAGACAAAGGATGGAAAGGAAAGAGAGAGAGAGGGGGGGTGGTGTTCAGTGAAATGATTTGGCAGGCAGCTAAGTCAAGCTGTCACTTGCTTTGAAGCACAAGTAGTTGATGTAATCACCAAAATGCAGCAGGATAACTTCAGAGCCACATAGATCATTGGCAAAATTGAGGTCGTTCTGCAGAGACCCCTTACTCTACAAATTACAGTCATCTGTCTCTGTTTATCTCACCGTGTCCGTGTCTCTTCAGCCAGCTGCTACTCAACTGTGCCCTCTTAACTGCGAGAGGCAGGTAGGGGAGGCTTTGAATGCAACCTTTAGGGGGCACTGCTAGCCTCTGCATTATCTTGTTCTCTGATCACTAATCTTTGCCACCGTTTCCCTCCCCTGCTTTTAAGGAGCAAATGATGGATGTGAGCATGTGTGACCAGGAGCTTTAGGGTTTAGAGAGATTTAATTTTCAGCCACTTTAACTAAGCTGTAGCCCGTATGAGTCTGAACACACTCACACACATTTGTCCTGCAGACTAAAACAACTGTGCTTTATCCAGTGCTCTGAATCAAACATCTATAAACTCAATGATCTTAGAAGTGTTTAACACATCTTCTTTGCAACATAGTTCATTATTAGTCAGACTGAATCTGTTAAGTCACTGAAGACTAGGGGTGTCCCGATCTGATAATGTTATTGGTTTAATATCATCCAAGAAATTACTATCGGAATTATATCTGCCCACATCTAAAATCTCCAATATCATCATTCTGACAGAAGTCTGTTCCAGCGTTTGATCCCAGCCTCCATGGCAAAACATATCATTTCTATTTACTAAGTCTAGAACCTTATTTCATTGAAGAAAGTTCAATATTTTATGTAACACATTGATTATCAATAAATGTATCAGTTTTTTTCTGTAGCAACTATTCTTGTTAACTATTGCATTCTAGGTAAAATTACTTATGACTTTTCTAACATTCTGTACTACAAAAGCAACAAAAGTCTGCATGATCAATCTTAGGATTGTATTGGGTCAATTTTGGTATTGGACTATAATAAAGACTGAAATATCAGTATCGTATCAGAGGTGAAAAAGTGGTATCAAAACACACGTATTATCCCACTTTAATTGCAAATCTCATTCAGATTTTCGTCTGGTCCAACTCCTAAATAATTTGTAGCGTCAATTAGTTTTCCTTGCAGTGTTGTCCTATATTGAGCCTCATTCTTCTTTTAATAAAAACTGACTAGCATTCTCTTCCCTGTTAAGGAAAAATAGCCCCCACATCATGATACTGCCAATAACATCTTTCAAAAAGCCCCCAGAGAGATGTTATGATAGTTTGTGTATTATGAAATGTTACTACAAAGCACAAAAAAAATCAGGTTACACAATCACTCCAAAGATTACATTTGAAAATGATGAATGAGAGATCTTAATTATGTCTCTCCCCGATATTTCTCAGCCATCTCCTGACAGACTACCTAACCTTTCACCATTGACCTTCCGGCTCTTGACCTCGTCTGTTGCCTCCAACAATGGTAATCGGCTACCAGCTAATGCCCATCCACATTCCTCACATTCCTAACTTTGTGTTCATATAATCAGCACTGCAGGTATTGTCCCCCTGCCTGCTCCTGTCTCCACCTGCTGCTTCAACGTTTATTTGCAGTGCCAATTTTGTGCAAAGAATAAAGAAAAGAAAATATGATAAAAAATTTCATAAAAAGACCAATGCTACTGTTTAGACTGTTGCAGTCTTAGTGCAACTAAGGAGGATTAACGTTAAGTAAACTCAGCAAAAGTTAAATATTTATTCTCAATGTTAATACTGAATCATATCTACATATGCAACAAATACACCCATGTAAGGAATTTCAGATTTGTGTATTTAGTGAATTTTTTCTTGTTTCTCTCCCATCTGTTATTGTCAGCAGAACGTCTCCAGACTATTCGTTCAATTTTGAAAGAACACGTTTCAAACCCCCTGAATGTTGTGGAATAGAGGTTGTTAAGACACAAAATTAAAACCAAAATTTAAAAGAGAACAGATGCAATCCTTAACGATCAGAATGGCATTCATAGAGAGGAGCTTTCAGAGAGTTTTGTAAAAGAGGGACAGATGGGGGCCGCTATAACCTATGGGTGACACAAAAAAATCATAAGCTGTTAGGGGATTTCAGGAGTTTTATTTTGGTAAGTTATAACAAAGCTAAAAGTTATGTATAAAGCAACAGTGTTTGCCTGCCTACATATGTCTTCTGTTTTATATTTTATTGTCACCCTTAAAGGTTTTAGTTTAACAAACTAGTTGCATTATCAAACGTAACCTCAACAGTAACAATGCAACTTTTCAAATGATGCTTTAAAAAGAGAAAAAAGGTTTCCAAATCAACCTACTGAAACATATTCAGCTCTTAAACCTTGTACCTGTACTATAAGCATTCCCATAAACTGACAATTTAATTGCTTTCATTTAATTAGCGACATTGTATGTATATAGCACCGATTCACAAACCAGATCATTACAAGGCACTTCAAACGAATAGTCTGTTTTCTACTTGACCTTATTTTTAAACAGTTTATCAGATTGAGTTTGTTTATTTAAATTCGTTTTTTTAAAAGGTCTACACAGTAATTCAAGCCTTTCTTTTGATGTATTGGATATGAGTGCAATTCATTACAGGCTTGGTTGGTTGGCGATCTTTATGTTTTTTACTGAAACTTTCCCCTTACTGAAACAACCGAACATTAACAACTCGTGTTTAAAAGGTATGTGTGGACATGTCATTACTAACACGGTCAACATTAGTTGCAACAGAAAAACAAATATTTTCATACTCATGATGTTTCTTAGGCCTTAAGGAATACATTTGTCAACTTCCTCTTAGTGGCATATCATAAACAGGGTGATAATGTTCTTTGATCAGGTAACATACCAATTATTTCTAAAATTTGGAATGGCTAGAGGTGTGAGTGGCTGTTTTAAAATATCATCTAATGTTTTCATAATTATTAGAGCTGAACGAAATTAGGAAAAAAACACATATTGAGACTTTTCCAACGTCTTTATTACATATTATTATTCTGTGAATAAAATAAAATAAAATGCATTTTTACCAGACTTTTATCATCTTAGGCTATGCTGCACACTTTAAATCATGTCAAAAAATAATCTGTTCTAATAGTACCTCTTTTTCTGAAATTTAAAGTGTTTTCTTATCTGTATTTAAGATTTATCCCAATTGTTAGGGCTGCCAGATAGAAATTCGTGCATCTGACATAATATTGTGTGTGCGCTGTAGACATCTGCTACCATGAGACCCTGCCCAACTGATGAAATGTCATATTATCATGAAACGGTTTATATTATACCACTTGCAAAAAATAAGCCAACAATTACTGTGGGATGTGTAAATTGC
This sequence comes from Orestias chungarensis, assembly GCA_032876305.1. NCBI lineage: Eukaryota > Metazoa > Chordata > Actinopteri > Cyprinodontiformes > Cyprinodontidae > Orestias > Orestias chungarensis. The sequence goes on from JAVLVB010001120.1 coordinate 1,227,973, forward strand.
AGACCCTGACACGACAAAGCATTCCCACTATAGTCTGCAGCCCTCCTTCCTATAATCTCTGAAATCAGAGAAACAGCACATCCACTTGCTGTCACACAAATTCTCAAGCATAAAGCTAATCTGCTGAGTGGCAGTATATTCCCTTGCTGATGAAATGCCGAAGGCCACCATAAAACCCTTTTATCACTGAGACCACCACAGTTTGAGAGTGAATACCGGGTTACAACCTAACTAGGAAATTTACTTCTCATGGTCTAAAGAGAGGATTTTCTAACTTTAAGACACCTGATTCTGTTTTATCTTGTTAAAAGTTCAACCCACTGATGTCTTCCCCTTTTCTTCCTCAACTTCCTCCTCTTTAACCTCTTCCTTTTCATCAATATCCCTCTTCTTTTTCCCAAAAATAGGTTTGTTTTTGGACTTCCCAAAGATTTAACCCCTCACCTCTGCTTCGGTGCCTTTGCTGGGAGGTTAGCTTCATTAAAAGAGGCTCCAGCTGAGCCCCAGAATGAGTGAGTGTGTGTTTGAAATGGGGCGAAGGTATTAGGGCCACACAGGGTCTATGCTAGAAACTCTCTGAAAGTTGAGACGCATAGAGATTCTCGTTCAGAAAAACCAAAACACAAGTTTGCATTAAAACCAGTCACAGCTGACAGCCCATGCTCAGTATGTGAGGTGGGAGAACTGGGTTACACATGTAAAATTAGGCATGCTGTGGCACACACTGATCATGTAGAAAACCCAGTATCAGTGATTACATTCATCTTCAGTGGTGAACAAATCTTTTATCTCTTTGTCTCAACTTAGACTCTTGGGAATGCTAAAAAAAAAACTCCCCTCTGTTCTACTGTTACCACATGTAGTTAATTTGAGACCTTAAGAAGGAACAACCCCTTAAGAGTAAAAACATAAGAAAAAAAAATATTCTGGATTTTAGAGGAAAGGGTTGAAGTAAGCAAGGCAAGGTAAGCCAAGTTTATTTGTATTTCCCATTTGCATGTACAAGACAATTCAAAGTGCTTTACATAAGAAAAAAGATCAGAAAATGAAACAATAAAATCAGTTTTGAATTTAAAAGAAATAAAATAAAAATAAAAATAAAATAATAATAACAGTACTCAGTTGCTATGTGCACAGTTAAAAAAGGCTGTTTTCAGCCTGGATTTAAACAACAGCAGAGTTGAAACCTGTCTAACCTCTTCAGGAAGACTGTTCCAGAGTTTAGGAGCATAAAACTGGAATGAAGCCTCCCCTTGTTTGGTCCTGACTCTGGGCATCAGCAGGAGGTCACTACCTGAGGTTCTCAGAGTCCTGGCTGGTTCATATAGCTCTAACATGTCAGATATTCACTTTGGGGCTAAACCATGAAGAGACTTGTACACAAGCAAGGCTGTTTTAAAATCTATTCTTTGAGTGACAGGAAGCCAGTGCAGAGACTTGAGCACTGGACTTATGTGGTCATATTTCCTGGTTTTGGTCAGAACTCGAGCAGCATCATTCTGGATGTTCTGAAGCTGTCTTAAGGCCCGTTTAGAAAGCCCAGTGAGCAGGCTGTTACAGTAGTCTAACCTGCTAGAGATAAAAGCATGGATAAGTCTTTCTAGGTCTGGTTTAGAGACTATTCCTCTGATCCTGGAAATGTTTTTAAGATGGTAAAAGGCTGCTGATGTTACTGATTTAATGTGGCTGTTGAAGTTCAGGTCAGAATCGAGTATTACCCCAAGATTTCTGACCTGATGTTTAGGTTCCAGAAGGTAACTAATGACACTTTCTCTTTGTTTCTGTGTACAAGAAGTATGCACTCCAAAGGTTTTAAAAGTAAAAAAATCAAATAATTTCTCTTTCCTTTCACAATAATTAATTACTTAGTGGTTGTTTATAACATAGATGTAAAATAAACACATTTAAGATTCCAGTTGTAACATGACAAAATTTGGACAAATTCAAGGAGTGTGAATACTTTTTTTTTATTTCAATGCATTACATGAGCGTAAAAATGACTTTAAGTGATCTGATCTTGTACGAAAGTAGTTTTCACTGAATGCACAAGGTCATTTAGTGGAGGTAAAAGGAGGAACAGTTGATGAAACTCTGGGGTTAAACAGATTACACCCATTCATCGGGTCCACTCTGACCAGATGTTGCTTTTATTTATGGACTTGCATGAAGAAAAGTCTCTTTAAATAGTCAGGAAAAAATAGGTATTTTGGGACTTTAAAATTGCGTGGTTAAGTTTTCCACACCCCCCACCAACATTTTACTGTGTTTTTCCTCACCTCTGGTGGCCAAAGATGTCTGTGTGTGTGTACGAGTGTGGGTAATGTGTGTGTGTGCCTGATAGAGTCAGGTCTCCAGTGTTAAGAGCTTAGTGCTGATTTTCTAAAGAGTCCCTTTTAGAGTGAGAGGGGCTTTTGACACCCTTCGTGTCTAAGAAGACCTGGGCATGAAAGAGCTGCACTCAATTCTCACACATGCACCCCGTCTCCCTCCGCCCTGTTCTTTCACTCTCGCCCTGGACACACAAACGGACACACTCAGACACACACTGTTGCTCACTGTTGTACAGTTTCTGAATCCCTTTTGTATGGGAATTACTGCCATGAGATTCTTCCCAGGTCCGCCAAACTGCGGACTCCTGTGGAAGTGCATGTGTGGCTGGGTACGAGCTGGCAGAGCAGTAAATTAATCATCTTGTTAAAATCCCTTTTGGGGAACTTAATCCTATTAGGTATACAAAAGTGTGAACAGGCGATGATGGAGCTGGAGGAGTCAGAAGGAATATTGTAAAAAGGAAAAAGAGTGAGGAACAGGTGGTTGGAGAGAGGACAAAATTTGGGTTGAGGTGAGGTAGAGTGGCAGGAAAAAAGAGCAGGAGGACGGTGTGACAGTGAGCTTGTTTGTGTGTGTGCGCGTGTAAATCCTGCTGATAATTCAGGCTGCAGTGCCATTACCGGACCCCCAAAGATTTTCTGTGAGCAATTAGAAGTAGACAGACTCCCAAAGAAAGGGGAGGGAGGAGAAAAGGCTTCCTTAAGACAATGTAGAGGGCTAAACACACAGGACTCGGACAGACAACTGGGAATGCCAGGGAATATAACTGCGATTGCGAAAGCATGAATTCAACGGATTAAACATACGTGTAGTCAGGTCCTAGGAGGTTTTTGCTCGCAGGATTTGCCATCATCATGAAAACACAACTTAACAGTTTTTGCATTTCTGTTTTCCTGACTTGCTCCCTGCAGGCACCGAAACCTTCCCCTTCTCAAGCGTTTACTTCGGCGCCTCTCTTCTACACTAATATTGACTTTGCTCGTGAATGACAGATCTGCAGTCTCCCACTGCCTCGCGCCCCCTACTCATTGTCTGTTTCCCGTATTCGACATCACGCCTCACACACATACTTTAAATGCCAGGTAACGTAGTTGCCATGGTAACTTGACCATGGTGGACACCTAGGGGACATTTTGACTTGACAGAGTGGATGTCCCCCGAGCGTGTGAGTGTCTTGTGGCCAAATGCAAAAAGAAAAATAAGTGTGCGTTTTTGTGTGTGTGATGTGGGGCCATTTATTTGGGGGACCTTTTTTTAATTTTTTTTTACCAAATATTATTTTTGTGAACACCAATTTCTCTTCGTAGGGACTAAGGCCTGGTCCTCACTGGTGCAAATGCTGTTTTTGGCTTAGGGGTGAAGTTTGTTACTATGGTTTTAATTGACTCATGGTTGGATTTAGGCAGAGGTGCCAAGCAACGAAGTACAAATAATTTGTTACCTTACTTAAGTAGAAATTTTGGATATATCTATACTTTGCTGGAGTAATTATTTTTTTAGCCGACTTTTTACTTCCACTCCTTATATTATTACAAACTTATCTGTACTTTCTACTTGTTACATTTCAAAAATAGCCTTGTTATTGCTAGTTAATTTCGGCTTGTTATCATCACACTTTTCACAATTAAAATAAAACCTATCCAGATAAATCGCCCCATCTGAATCGAAAAATGTTTTATGGGGTTGGACGAAAAGTATTACCATTTACCATTTAGATATCCTATTTGTTTGTAAGCAATTCATCACACCTGTGCAGTGCGCACACAAAAAAAACGAGCACTATGAGTGAGGAGGTTATAATTATTCAACATTAACATCTTAATATAACATAACTCATTATGGCCTTTGAAATGTTTTGTTTTTGGGGAAGGTGGACAGTGTACTATAGGCCTCTATGACCTGTTCTAAGTTTGTGTCCCTAATAGGATTTTTTTTCCCTTAATTAGTTTTACTTTTATATTTTAAGTAGTTTTGAAACCAGTACTTTTACACTTTTACTTAAGTAAAAAGCTTGAGTTGATTCTTCAACTTTTACAGAAGTATTTTTAAACCCTAGTATCTATACTTCTTCTCAAGTAATGCATGTGAATACTTTTGAAACCCCCGAATTTAGGCTTAGGCATGTATTGGTAAGGGTTACGTTTAGGATTAGGGTCAGAGTCAGGCTATATAAATTCATTAGAAATAAATTAACGCCAATGGAAAGTCCACACAAGTATAAAAAAACATAACACGCGTGTGTTTGTGACATAGATTAGTCATCCTGCGTTTTTCAATGACAGACTACTATAGATTAGTCCTGTATTTTACTGAGCATTTGTATATTAAGGAAATCCTCTTTTAATCTTTGATTAAACTGAGAAAAAGACAAGTAAACTTCCTTTTGTTGTCTTTCTGCAGCATAAATGTGACCTTTCATAATAACAGGGATGTTGTTCAGCTAAGAAAAGAGCTACAGACGTTAGCATTGTATTCTGTGAGTGTTTGAATGATTAATCTCCATCAATAGCGGCAGGGTATCATTGATGTGAACAATTTCAGATGAAGCTGTTTTAAACATCTAAAGTCTGCTAAAAAAAATTGAATCTGACTAGCTGTTACAATTCCAGTTACTAAGGCTTTCTTCTAGTTTCTACAACCTCAAAGCAACATTACTGCCTTCAAAAAGATTAACGATAAAATGCGAAGATAAATTCTTAAGAATAAGTGCACCTGAATAGGCACTGAAATGCATCATCTTCCATAACGCTCTATATCTGAGAGCTGCTGGTCAGCTAAGAGCAGAATAACATATGACAGCTCATTAGGTGGATTTACAGAGTCAACTTTGAGTGGTAAAATGAAAGATGTTCATTTAAATAAACAACAACAAAAAAATTGTGTCTTGTAAAACATGGACTAAAGACTCTAAAACCACATTAAACGTTTATGTGACAGATATCTTCAGCAAACAAAATGGTAGTGTTATCACTGCAGGACAGCTAGCTGCTGTAAGAAGTTAGAAAACCAGGCTCTTAAGACAACTTTGGCAAAGCTTTAAAACCATCTTTTCTTATCTTTTTAAGCTTAAAGAATTGACCGATCATTCCTTGGGATGGTGTGATATTCTTGCTCTGAAACCTTTGAGCAACAATACCAACATTTCACCAAATGACATAGATAATGAAGAGATTTAAACATCATATCAGAGCTTGTCTTTAAAACACATTGCACACTGTTGGCAATTTTATTTTAAAACAATTAATCTTACAAAATTTGACCAATAAAATAAGTACACTTTTAATTGGCAAGTTTGTCTATGCTTTCAAGATCGTAAATGTATACAAACAGCCGTATTGGTCTTTTCTGTAATTATGAGAAAAACATTGTTTTCTTCAGACAATCATGTAAGCGGCAGTGCACAGCAACATGTGGCAAATAGGAAACTCTGTTACTTTATGCTCCAAACAGCCAAAGAAAACCTAAATTTCCCAAACATTGAGAAGTTTAAAAGATAAATGTTGTGGTTTCAAAGCTATACTTATTTAACCCTCGATACCATTAACTGACTCATGCCTCCCTGGTAACATAACACGGCTAAAGGGAAAGAGATTTGACAATTTTTTCTGTGTGAGTGTACATGTGTAAAAGCCAGGCTGGCTGCACTTCTCTGCGAATCAGGGACAGATTAGTCAGCGACCTGAGACTATGACATCATCAGCAATGTTTACACACATAATTATATATAAGTGAGAAACACGTCTGGTGTAAAAAGCCACATACGCATACTCACAACACAGAGGGAAAACTGACAGTGGTTTGCAGTAATGCAAAAATTGCACGTGAGGACATTTAAGCAGCACTTGGTAATCGGGACCATCTGATGATGGGTCTTAGATTCAATGCCACCTCAACATAAATTCGTCCTGAACTGTGCACCTGAGATGTTCAGCTACTCATTGATAATGATTATTCATCTAAATAGCAATGATTCTTCTTTTGCGATGATACTTCAGTAAATATCAAATTGGGTGGAAATAGACTTAAGTGACGCACTGGGGTTTTCAAACTGAAAAAATGAAATGAACACATACGGATAAAACAGTGTAACGATCTGGGTAGTCCAAATGTTTATACAAACTTGATACGTGCCAGCCATGTCATGTCGTGGCAATACCATTACAGACTTTACCGATATCTGTAGGAGTAATTTAGATCAAATCAATATTGCCAATAAAAGTCCAGACCTCAATGCCATGGCGAATTTGGGGAACCTCAGTTTGTCAGGTTTCCTACGGAGCTGAGGCTGAGTTTGTTCTGCAGCATAAAGCAAATTAATAGAAGTTTCATCTCAGATTACCCCTAACCCACTGCCGATTTGTCTAATTTAACCTCTTTCCTGTTTTCCCTCAGAGCTCATCTCTTTCATTCCCTCTATTGCTTTTTTGTGTCTCAACCACTTTTGTTCCTTCTTTCCTATACCCTCTCCTCCCTCTCCGCCGCCCTCTATTTTCACCCCGCTCCCTGGGTAATGAGTCTAATCCATCAGTCAGACAGTATTAATCGTTTTCCGATAGCCGTGTGTTCACTTGCGGCTTTCTGCGGTCTCTGTCTCTATAAGTCAATAACCCCTCACTCTAACACCTACACACTGACTATGACATTTACGTTGTGTGCTTCCCTGTCTACGTGCACATTTTTAAACCAGCTCAGCACTAATACTAAATTTATTGCAGTCTTTGTCTAGAAGCACATTCAAAACACACACAAACTGCAGACACACACCACAGCTAAAATGACCACCGCTGGACATGGTGCCAGACCACTCTGTTGCCACAACCTCATGGAGACTGACATCATATCCTTTTCCTGTTTGCTTCTAGCATTGCAATGTAATGATAAATAGAAAAGATTAATAGAAAATGACAGGGGGTAAATATGTGACTGAGGTGATTTGTGTGGATTAATATATTTAGGCTTGTCAGTCTGGAGATCTTTTGCCAAAACAGATTTTTTTAAATCTCAGCCACATCTTGACCTGATCTGCCACAAACTCTGTGACCGAGTAGTCTAAAGTGAAAAGCAGTCTCGTCAGATCTTCCCCGTCTCAATCCCCACTTTGGGCCCAAAGACGTCAAAAAATATATATAAATCAGATGATATGTCAGTCTGGCTTTAGACTGTCTGTGATTTCCAACTGTAGCCTACCCTCCTATGTCTCACATATAATTTGCTCGCTGTATAAATTGCTCCACTGTTCTGCTGATCGCTCAATAATGGCATCACTTTTCTGAATGCATCGATCATTTCTTGCTATCTGTTCTCTTGCAGCGCTGTCTGGTTAGACAAGCTGGAGCATATAAATTTAGAGAGGCAAATGTGCAAGGTTTGCACATGTAAAACCCCATACCTCCCATACATTGCATGAGTTCAATATGTGCAGTTAAATCTATTTACTTAGCACATACTTATCATTTGATTGAAAGCTGAGCTGAGAGGCTGTGGTCAGGATGAAAAATCCGCACTGAGGAGTAACGTAAACCTATTTAATATACATGCACTGTTAAACACCTCTGAACGACTTTTCCTGAGTTGGTACTGATAAAGATTTCTGCATCGCTTTAAACAAGTATGAGCAGTTGCTGTAACACTAACCGCTGGGTAGACGCAGCAGCAACAGGTCTCAAAGTGACATTTCACCTGCGTTTTGGAGTGACCCCACGATAATAAATAAGTAAATGGCAGCACTTTCCAAAATGCCGTGTGGTTCAAAGCTCGAGGAATGGGCAAAAGCATTTCGTAATTTTGGGTCATTCTATGAGAAAGACTGGAGCTTTGTCGTCGCTTTCCTGTGTATTTTTTTAAAGTTCTGCCACTTTAAACCCGTTCTTTTTAAATAAAAGGTATTTCTGTTGCTAAAAATGTTAATAACAGTATATTATTTTATTTTTTTCTGCCTTTTTCTGCCTTTATATAGTACATATATTACATACTTAAAGTAGTATTTTCTTTGAAGTCTTGCCTTAATTATGATAACCAAATTAATCAATATCAGAAAAGATTGAACTGTAATACTGGTTATGCAAATCTTTTTATGGTGACAGTGTTAGATTTAAAAAGACATTTGTATCAGTTCAACGATATGCATGAAAAAGAAGCCAGGTAATTGCACCTTTATTTAGATATATAGTATATTTTTCTCTCTAGAAACAAAGAGTAACATAAATCAAACTAGTGATGAAAAAACCCAGAAAAAACAAACTGAATGATTTATCATTATCTTATTTTTATCACAGAAAAATATATTTTATGTGATATGTAATGTAATATGTATTGTTCTTTTTTCATCATTCATATTTTTACATGTTTCAGTTTCTTTAGTCAGTGGCCTTCATACCTAGTAGTTAAAGTAATTTTTCTCTCGCTGTCCCCAGTTTCTGTGTCCAATCACAGCTGCTAATTCTTCAGTCAATTACACTCACCTGTTTCTCGGTACAGTAGTTTTACCCCATTCTTAGCGCAATAACTGGATTTTGGTGCTGTTATTCCTGATGTCATTTGTGTCTCTGTATTGGATTTTTCAATCAGTCTTTGTATGTTTGTGTTTAATTTTATATAAAATTAAATTACACTTCTTGTGGTTCTCCTGCCTTCTCCATTCTCCTGTCTGTTTTCAGGTGTCCACCTAAATGAATAATAGATTCAGCCGTTGCTAACAAATCACCACACAAATCACACATGCAGCAAGAAGGCTCTGGTTTCAATTACACCTTGGATCTTTCTGCAAGGAGTTTGCATGTTCTCCCTGTGCATGCGTGGGTTCTCTCCAGGTAATCCGGCTTCCTCCCACAGTCCAAAAACTTGACTGTTAGGCTGATTGGGCACACTGAATTGTCCTTAGGTGTGAGTGTGTGTATGAGTGGTTGTTTGTCCTGTATGTTTCTGTGGTGCCCTGCGATGGAGTGGTGACCTGTCCAGGGTGTACCCCTCCCACTCGCCCGTTGTAGGTGCCTGCAGACCAACCCAACCCCAAAGGGGACAAGGGTGTACAGAAAATGGATGGATGGGGTTTTTAGATATGGATGGATGGGGTTTTTAGATATTCTCAAACATAGCCCTTCAACTAAAGTTACCATTGGATCAATAATCCTATCATCGACTAAATCGAGTTGGGAAAGATATTCTTTTAACATTTTTTTTTGCCATGAGCATCAAAACTTGTCACATGCACGTAGATCTCAGAAAATTTGATTCTGCATTCTGATTGTTTATCTAACTAAACATTATTTTTTAAACCACAACCTGGATGGCATTAAGAACTTTTATTAAGTGTACATCTTTGCAATTAAATGTATATTTTCTTATTCTGATGTAATATTATAATCTTAAATATCACGTTTTCATTACCTGTAAGTGGAAAACAATAAATAAGCCTCTAAAGCTGTTTATAATTAATTAATCATATGTTTTACTTTGTGCATTGAACTATTGACATAAAGGGACCTCATATGTGAACTATTCTATCATGGTCTAAGTTTATTGAGGGTGAGCTCTCAGCTTACAATTTGAAAAGCAATGTTGAATCCCTTCATTCCAATAAATGTACAATATTTATTTTACATGTGAAAAATTTCAATGGAAAATCCCATAGAAAATGACAGCCAATCAAAAATGACCGGTGGTAAAAAATAACTGACTGTCAATGCGGATATAAAATATCCCCACCCACCCACCATTCATGTTTGAATTTCCGCATTCGCAGATTGTTGTTTAGGAAGTAAAACTGGACGAACAAGACACATCATTCACCATTGAAGAGAGCTTCTCTCCGTACGGCAGCGAAAATGGAAGCTTGCATGAGAAAAAACTTTTTCGAAGTCGCGGAGAAAAAAAGACGTGCGCGCTCCCGATATCAGGGGGCCAAACTGGAAATAAAGTGGCGCATGCAGTGTTGTGAAAATGAGAATGAGCTGAAGATCCTCTTCTATACCTTTAAAGTCTAGTGTCCAGCAACTTTTAGATAAGTTCCTGGTCCTCAATATAAAGTCCAGTTATCCAGAGTCCTGAGAAATATCTGGTTGTTTGACTGAGGTTTGTTGGAGCACTATCACATTTCTGCTTCCTATCTGTTTTTTTTCTAATGTTCCAGTCCTTCTTAATTACAAAAATTTATCTTATTAGATCTTTGCAGTGTATTTTTTTTCCATCCGACTGTTATCTTGATTTGATTTAGACAAATTAGTTGAACCTAATCAATAACCTTTGTTCCCCAAAACTGTTGAAAGTGTTGCTAATCAATACAATTTTTGGTTGTACAAGCACATGAAATACGTGCACACCTCTGCAGGGGAGTTGGAGCCAAAGTAGACACTGTTTCTCCCTGCAGGCACTGTCGATGTGTGTTTCACTATCTTTGTGCACTGTGTGTACATTAGAAACGGAAAGTGTTTCCTCTCCTGAGGCCTCTCACTTAGTCTGTGTGAAAATGAACCTCTTGTCAATCGTCTACTCTAGGCTGTTTAGGGAAATGAGGGATTCATCCGTCAGCCGCTCGGCTGTACAGTGGCGAAGGGGCTACCACCGGATGAAGTGTCTGACCCAACACCTGCACAACATTTTTATACCAGGGCCAGAGAGCGAGGACAAAAGAATATGAATCAAAAACATTAGTTACAATCCGAAAAGAGACCCAAGAGCTTTTTTTCAAATGTAAAATAAAAGAACAAGCTGGCAGAATGGCATAGCTCTTTTCTTTTATCACTACTCCACCTCCTTCTCTACTGTTTTGATCCAAATCTATTCAAGATGCCTCCAGAACCCTCCCGCCTCCCCACTTCACCCCCCAAACTTCCTGTTTGCCAGCTCCTGGCAATTGCTGGCTCGCTGAGATATTTCTCTTCAAATAGTTCCTCTCCGTCAATGTTGTCTTTCTTTCTTTCACCACGGCCGAGGCTTGGGTCACACACACTTGTCACTCTGGACCAGCTGTCATGCACCATCTGTCCACTGTCCGTTTGGGACACACACACACGCCGCTTCTGCACATACGCACACACCCTGTTGCTAGAACGTGGCGGTTACTGGCAAAGATCCTGCGGCCAAAATACAATTTATGTTCAATGTCTGTGTCAAAACAAATCTAGTCTCCGGAATTGACGAAAATGAGTTGTAGAGGGAAATCTTTGAATGAGAAATAAAAGAAAGAATTGTGAAAAAACTGATTATACATGAGCACGATTTTAACATACACAGTGTATGCATTGGAGTTAGCAACACTGCTGTGTGCGTGTGTACTGCATTCCTTTGAGCAGTGGGATGGAAAGACTGGCCATGAAAGCAAACAGTGTTGGCAATTAAGTCGCCTGGACAGCAGCCAGGCGACACACATTCATGCACACATAAAACATATGAATGCTTCCGCAAAGAAATGTCACAAACGATCAGGATCTGCGTCTGGAATGGATTTTTAACGTGTTCGTTGGAATCTAACTGACTAGCTACGTGGCTTTCACTACTTGATTTTTAAAGTTTAACATTGTGGATTTGATACACAAGTCATTTATTATTATACTCAGCCTTCCTTCCAGGAACTTACATATTCCATTAAAAGAAATATGTATGCATACATTTACTGTATATGTCGATAGATGTATATGTGAAGGTAATTTTCTGTGACATTGACTTGTGACTAGGAACAAATTAATTGTGCTCTTCAAATTTCTGGAATAATTTGGGCAGAAGATTACTAAATATATTCGAGAGCCTCTGTTAGACTTGGTGCCAACTTTTTTAAATGGAAAAAAAGGGTATTATTTTATTTTTTAGCAGTTCTATACACTAAATAGTTATTATTTTATGATTTAAGTTACTCTATATAACGCCTTTTATTTTCTGATCATTTAGTTTTTTTACATTTTAAACATTTGGACCATCATTTATTTGAAGTAAAAAGGCAAAAAATATCTGCTAAAATAAGTGAACACATGAATTATATATTGATTGCATAACAATATGAAAAACATGTGTAAGGGCCATCAATTGAAAAAATAGTATCTCCTTAGCTCCATTTAAATATAAACATTAAACATTATTAAATATAAATAATAAAAGACTTAGTCAGAACAAACTAGAAAGGATTGCTTTAAATCCTAAGCAGCCTGAAGTGCAAATAGTTTTGAACCTAACTGCATGTTTGCCCTCAGAAATTAATTACTACTCTAGAAAAGACATGAAACGTGTTGACCCAGGATGCCACTCTTTGTTGCTCTTTTTTTAATACAAAATTATTGCCTCCATTATTTTCATGTTGGGAATGTTTGCAAGCTGTTTGGGTCTTTTGTACAGTATTTTTGTCACAGTTATTTTAAGCATTAATTACAGCTCTGATGATGTAGATACTTATAAGACTAAGTAAGCAGCTAATATCTTGTAGCCATAAACTGACTTCTGAAGGTAAACACAAATATGCTTTACTTGTGTGTGATGCTTCCCTGTCATTCTCCTTTTGCATCAGTGGATCATTAGAAACATATAGAACATACTGCAAGCATTTAAGGGTTAAAAATATTTTAATTCAGGTTTTTATCACAAAAAACAAGCCATGTTAGTAATTACGGAGTGTGCGTTACATGTACATGGTCTGTTCTATTGACTGTCATGGCAAATGCATAGAAAAAAAAGAGCTTTATGAAGATTCATGTCACAAATGAATGTAACTAACTGGTTTTTACACTTTCACCTTTCAAGTAATCATATCAATTTTTCATTATTATTTTCGTTGATTTCTACCTTAGCAAATTGCTGCATGAAAAAGAAAGAAGGATGTTTTTGCAGCATCTAGCAATCCCAAGGGACACTTGGCCCTCAGTTTCTGATCAGGCGGATTTGGGCCAGTCTGGGCTAGTTCAAATCTGTACATCAAATTTCCATGGAACAAGTTGAGACACTTCGGCTCGCAGGCTCCGGCTGGAGTCAGACCTGACTGATGCTACTGTTCCATTTACTGACCACAGCACAACATGAGCAGTTTGGTTTGAAATACGACCCGCTGTGCAACAACAACCAGGATGAGGGTTCTGTCCTGTTTATAGACGACATGTTACTGAGGGTAAGAGGAAAACTGACTGAGTGGGTCTGAATATTTGCAGTCCCTTACAGGAAATAACTGGACACATCAGTGTTTGATGGTGAAACAGGAGTGTTATATTAGTTAGTGATGCATCGAACAGCTGCGACAAATGTCCACCCACGCACCCCCTCACACACACACACATGTATAAATAAATATACAACAATCTACTAGCATACACATAAACTGATTAACATTTCAAGAGCACTAAAACCTTGCCCCTGACCTCTTGGAAACCAACTGACACGGCAGCTGTGGTTAAATGCATAAGTATGTGTGCGCGCATTCGCGAGTGAGTGCGAGTACATGTGTGCACCTGTAACCG
>JAVLVB010001120.1:1241835-1257415 GCA_032876305.1 Orestias chungarensis
CACACACACACACACACACACACACACACACACACACACACACACACACACACACACACACACACACACACTCTCTTATATTTGATCATTCTTGAAGTTCCTTATACTCCTTCCCGTTGTTCCCTTTCTGAGTTTAAACTTTACAACAATCATTCCTCCATCTTCACTTGAACATTCAGAACTTCTTTCCTTGTCTGCTTCCTGCTTTCTTTCGTCTAGTTCTCCCATTTCCATTTGCATTTCATATAATTTCTTCCTAAACCTACCCCTCCATACATTGGTGTATATCCAAGCCCTGGCCTGGATTAGAACCCAGGCCCACTGCATGTAAATCAGGTGACTTTTAAATGTATGTTTCCAGCCAGGGCAGATAGTTTATAGATAGTTATACTTTTTAAAGTTACATGAAACAAAATAACTACATGTGAGAAAAAAACTTTTTTGTTGTTTTTGCTTCATTGCCTGAGTTGGTTTGTGGCTTCTTTGTAAAAACTGAGTGCTACTCTCCTCTATATGCCCCTGTGATTCCTGCATGTGGTCACACTGAATACCAATAAGAGCATGCATGCGTTTTTTTAACTCCGCCACATTAAGCAGCAGCGGTGAAGTAGAACAAAAGGTACACACACAATCATGACATAGCTTAGAAGAACAATTGTGGTCTATGCTGCTAAGCTGTCTTTTTTTTCAACAGGTTGGATCTATATTTCCTAACACAGTTTATCTCACTAAGGTTGGCAAAAAAAGTCTTACTTTTGTAAATTTAAATATAGCTAAACTAAATCATAGTTTTCAGTGTCCAGTGTTCTTTGTTGACTTAATATGTACTATATTTTCTAACATAAAATGAATTACTCAAAACAGGAGTAAAAAAGAGAGAGAAAAAAATATTACCTGTTCTCTTAAAGTGTCATAATAATTATGGGAACTGAGGTATGTACTCAAAACCTGACAACGAAATCATTTGAAATCTCAGCTTTCTATTTTTATTTAAACACACACTGTTACTGATGAAGAAAGAAAGAAGTGGTTTGTCACTTCACAGGTTGTTATAGAAGGTAGTAACATGTTTTACTTCAGCAGTTGTGTTTTTGTTAAATAATACAAATAATGTTTCAACAGCAATGGTGTTTTAAAATATAGCACAGAAGAGTGTTAATTTCACTAGAGGTTAGATCAGATAGACGGTATTTATTCAAACAATGCAAAGCATTCATGGACATGACTTAAGTGTTTGATTTGCTGGTAATCTACAGGATATGTGGAACAGTGCATTACAAAAAATTTACCAACAACCACTTCTACAAAAATTAACAAGAATTGCAATATTGCATCCAGAATTGAGTACTTCCAAGTGCTACAGTTTTAACCACACTGGCTTTACTTATTTTGTCGTGTTATAGTTATCCTAGGAGTAGAGGACTGGCGATGTTGGTGTTGTGAAATCGTTTTTATTTTATTTATTTTTTTACCACAGGGATCTAAGGAGGCCCTGGTGAGGCCATATAGAAGGCACTAGGGCAGGCTGACTGAGTAGAAAGAGTGCACTCTAAACACTTATAGGCAGCACTTGAGACAGGCTGTGGATTGAAGGAGTCCTGTTGAGCTATTGTTGCCAGGTATGCAGGTTAACAAGACACTGGATCAGGCTTTAAATGTTATTTTTTACTTCATCCTCCGTGTTTGGACTCGCTATCACACATGCGCTCAGACGTAAACTTCCTGAGATTCTTATATATATACTTTAATGTTTGTGTTTGTTGTTAGTCTTCTCCCTTATTTTTACCTTATCTGACATAAATGGAGGAGAAGATGCTAAAATTTCAATAAGAAAACAATTCACTTTTAAGGATCATAATAGAACTTCCATTATTATGTTCCTAACTTTCAGTTCTACTTATTCCTAAATGTGATTTTCTTTGTACTTCTCTGCTGCTATACAAACATTTATAAATTAAACTTGTAATTTCTTATAGTTGTTGCCCTCAGATAAGACAGGCTAAATAGCTATTAAACAAAATCACAAAAACAAAGGGACACTTGAAGCCTTAACTATACGGCTGAAGTGTTATTATAATTGTGGCAGAAACTCTGACACACTATGAACTTTTAGTTTCAACACCATGAAATGACAAGATACCGTTCGAAAATAACATTAAACACTGTATAGTTTAGCCTACTTAACTACCACATGAGCCATGCTGCTCTATACTTTTTGTTCTTCATAACAATCCTGTAAGACATGAGCACTAATATTCTCACACACTGTGTCTAAAACCACATGAGACCTAATCCTCCACAATTGAAAAAACTCCAATTCAGATTTTTTTCAATTTTGAAAATATATTAGAAGATTATAACTAAAGGGAGAACAATTTTAAGACCTGGAATATACACTGAGAAAAATTAATCTGTGGGGAAGTAAACTTAAAATTTGTATTATGTAACAGTAAGTTGATATTTCCCTTTTCTTTCCCTGTGCTTCTTATGAGCACAAGAAGAGAGATAACAACAAGCTAATCAGTGAGAAGATGGCAAGAACATTCTCACTACGTCGAAATTATGTTATCCTCAACAAACCACCCGTGATTGACATCAAAGCACCATGACCTGCCCTCCTTGAGCCTTCCCAAGTATGTATGTTTTAATGTCTTGAATGTTTTCAGATGGATTGTTTATTGGATTTTGAACATGTTTTTTTACTTCATTTTGAGTTTTTTTCTCTGTATTGGTCTCAGATTGAGGAAGAATTTTGAAGAATCAAGCTGAAGCGTCTACATTACTGGAGAAGTTGGATCAATTCTCACCTAAACAGTTGAGCCTGTACAGGAGTAAGGGAGGCGCTGTGGGGAAGAAACTTGATTCAAGCCTTCATATGTTAGATGAGGTATGTACTTGTGACTATTTACAAATGAGTTTACATTGTAGTTATATGGTATTTCGTCATAACTTTCTTTTATATGGAATTTATAGTACAAGAGATTTGAGTCTCGAAGAGAAGCTGTCATCAGAGGTCTTATTCTCTACCTTGGAGAAAGTATTGAGAATTTAATCAAAGACTCCCAGGTAGATATCATATATCTATGGCAATCTGCATCTCTCTTATTTTTAATGCTGAAGATTTGATTCTATTTGGTGTGTTTCGCAGATATATGATGATGATGCAGCTGTCCAGGATGCGCTTGTTCTCGTTTGTATTCAGCATTCTACTTTGCGGTCTGAAAAGCTGGGAGCCAAGGGAAGAGGCAAGTTGGGATAGCCATCGAAGGACCTGAGGTACAGGTCTGGGTTCCCAATGTGGAACGTTCATGTGCTTAGGTTATCAGACTCATCTATGCTTTGGAACTGTGAGACAAGAATACAGCACATTTACTTATTTAATTTGTTTTTATTTTTCTGAATTTATCATTATTTAGACTTTAAATGGAAATCTATCTCATGTTTTCAAGATTCTGTGTACAGTACAGTCGTTACAGTATGTGAGTTAACATGTTTTTTGTTATAAAGTAGCTGCTCACAATTGTTTTGGAGCCAGATTGGTTGTATTTTATGTTTCCTCTTTTCTTCCCATGTAAACCACTTCTAGACAGCTATATGATTCACGGGACAAATTTCCAGTTTTTTGTTACGTTGTTCACAGTGCATATGCAAAATAATGTCTGACATTTGAAATGTTTTTTTTCCCCCTCAATATCTTTCTTTTGCTGCGCCATCCACAACCTTGGAAAAACCATTGCTTTGGGTTATGAAGTTATTTTTTCATTTTCAATCATGCAATGAAGATATTATTTAAATGTATATATAAATACCAACTCATTTCATGTTAGGAACAGTTTTATACTGAGTAGAACATGCTTTTGTGCTCCATCTGTCTATAAATACATTTAAATAAAAATATGAGATAATTCTCCTTTAAAAAGTAATTGAATACATTTTCAAAAATTAAGTAATTTACACAATGTTTTTTTTTCTGATTGAGCTACATAATGATATTAAGTTGCATTTACATGCAAATCTTATTTACTCCGTTAAAATCTTGAGTAATTTAAACAAAGTTTAGTTTCGCTTAGTTTACTTGACAAAATTAGGTTCACTTTACTTAGACTTTACTTTTCATGAAAATAAAAAAATATGTACTTGAAAGAAAGAAACATCTGATCAATTGATCAAATTAAAAAAATTATGCAAATAGTTGCCATAATTTTTTTAAGTAGATAGGGCAGAATATTTTTTATCAGTGTACAGAGAGAGGCTGCTATAACAGTTGGTTAGATGGTAGCTGCTCTAATGATGCTAACTTGCAATAAACTTTGTTAAAAAAAAGTTAAAAACAACAACAACTAACTGTTAGATGTTTGTAACTTAATTTGACGTAAATACTTCCACGTCTCATATAAACACATGCAAATAAATAAATTCATTTTTAAACCATTTTAAAGTTTATTCCAACCCACAAAGGTCCTAAATTTGAAAGAAGCAATTTTTGTTAGACTTTTTTTTTTTACTTACTAGTCTAAGCCCTTGTATTTTTCTTTGTACATCTCTCACGTCGTTTTCTTTCCCCCCTTCCCCTGTGTACACAAACATTTATATCTTTAGGCGATAATTTTAGCAGGCTTTTACTTCAGGACTTTGGAGGAGATGGCACAAAGAAATCTACCTTGAGGCAAGTATACACATTCATAAAACACCAATGGAAGCATTAAGCCTGAAGCCCTAACCCATAAGCCTCAAGGCAAGCTTGACAAACAAACATTTCTTTGTGAGTTTTCTCAAATGTTTTTTAGGTGAAAACTCACTTTTTACTACTAATACAAATTTTTGTTTTTGAGACAGTACTAATCACACATTAAAACAGAGCAATAAAGGAGGTAAATCCTTAATTGGAGGGTTTACATCTCAGTGTTTAACTAAAACAGGTAATTTTTTTTAATACATTTATTTTTATATTATCTGTCTGCAGCCTGTTTTTATTTCTGTCTTGTCCTCCATCCGCTTCATTTTCTTGCGCATCCATCTGTCAATAACGCCTAGCTACCATTCTGTCAGCGGTGTCTTCTGCTGTCTCTCCCTAAAAGCTCTCAGCATCCCTCAGGACGCAACTTAAGATGACATTACAGCAAACCATAAATGTATCTCACTCTGCCTTTTAATCTCGTCACATACACACAGACACAAGCTAATGGAAAAGAGGCATTCAGTATGTGCGCTAAGTGAACTTAAAGCCTCTGGAAACAGAGCAAGCAAGCGTTCTGAAAAGCCTTAGAGATGTTTGTCACTCAAACAGATGGATTAGATCAGTATCTTTAAAAGTTTACTGTGCCCTCCAAAAGTACTTACAAAAAACAAAAAATCATTTGGTACATAATAATCACAAATTTGAAAAAATCTTTTTGAAATTGTTTTTGGTAGACCAACGTAAAATGACATGTCTATGAGACAAAATGGATTCAAAACATACACAGACTGCAAAAAAACTAAACAGGAATACTCAACTGCTTTTAATTTAAAAGATTAAACAAACAAGACACATAATTTGTGCAAAAACAAAACTGAAGGGTCTGTGTGAAAATGTGCGTCAGAAATGCATAATCTTAAACTGTATCACACCTTGACCACACGGGGAACCTCCCATAGCACATTTCAATTACAGTTTACACAAGTGTGTGTACAAGTCTGTGTTTGCGCCTGTGTACATGCATGCATAAGCGTGGCGGGGCGTTAGGAACTGCTCTATTGACGAGAGAATAAAGTCATTTTTCAGTGTGGGGTTAAGCGCTGCATTATTGCCGCCTCATTTGGCTCCTGTTGGCCACCATAGCCCTCCTGTCTGGTTTCCATGGCACAGAGCGAGGACAGAGAGGGGAATGTCCCTGCTTACCAGACTGCAAGTTCATCCATCAGCTCACACACATGCACTTTAACACACACACATACACACATATTCTCAGGAGCTGGCAATAAGGGTTTATCCCACTCACGGTCAACTTTCCCACAAAGTTGCAAAGAATCAAGACAACCAGTGCTAAGTCTCAAAGCCGTCCAGTATCACATTATATATCATATTGTTTTGGTGGAGTAATAGCTGCTTGCAGTGGTTTTCTGCTTTAAGATTAATTTAATCTAAAGTTACTAGTAGGGCTGTTACAGTCCATAGCAACACAGAATTATACAACACATTTATAGAACACAGAAATCTAAAAGAAGCCATAAAGTCTCTTTAGTCTGTTTACTCCAGTTTTCCGCCTCCCCTATATGTGTGTGCGTGTGTTCGGTGAATAGACTGAGTTTTTCTCTGTATTCAGCAACATTGGCGTGGTGTAATTCACAGACATTGTAGGAACTGTTTGCAGTAATGGGATGGGACGAGCTGGCTTAATGCGGCCATACATCTTTTGTGTGTGTGTGTGTGTGTTTGTGTGTTTGGGGGTGGGTGCAGGTTGGCTGTTTAAACAAGCAGCGAACGTGAGCCAACCATGTCAGCTCACATGACAATCCTAGTAATATCACACAGACCAAACAGAGAGTAATCCCTCTTTAAAGACTCTGAGATGGATGAACTGTCCTCTTTCATTTTTTGTAAACTTTGCCAGTTTTTTTATTTTTATTTTTTTATTTTTAAGACTCATCGGAGCTGAGCAAAAGCATCCCATTGGTTGGCTCCCTTTCTCCTTTTGCGTCTTTCTTTTAATACTGTTGAGGTCAGATTTCCTTCTTCCTCTCCTGGTTTTACTGTAAACATCTCCATGCATCACTGTCATATCAGCACATTCATCTTCTTTAGATGGGTTGGCAACTCTGCAGAGCCCCATTCAGCCCTATTCACATGCTCCCGCTGAGCAGAGTGTGCGTGGCCGCCTCATACACAACCACAGATGGCAGCACACACTATAAAAACCTCCATGAAACTCTTGTGTCTTGTCTTTCTTGATCCCATTTATCATGTGAAGGGACAACACTATTTATCATATTTAAAACTGAGTTCTGTTAACACAAATAGTAATAATACCCCTGCCAGATTTAGAAATATAATAGTTTTTTACTTGAACAAAAACTTGTTTTAACTCTTGAATATGATACAGGGATCAGAATGAGTTTTAATTCGGGTCAATAAATCTTAACCTATGTTTACATTTTCTTTATATTTTCCATTTGTGATAGTCGGGCCACTCCTAAATGTTAACATTACTTCCAGTGACAAATAATTTTTTGGAAACAAATAAAAACCCAAACATTTCAAGCATATAATGGTATTTAAACATATGTTACCACTGAAAGCAATTGAGCAGACATAATAGATACATCTACAGTTTTTGCAATTATGTCTAAATGTTGTTTGAAAGTGATTCGATACAGGTATTACATTTCTACTTTCAATGAAGATTTCGATTAGATGTTGGTAGGAAACTAAAATCCTTAAATTTCCAACCTATTTGAATAGAAGACAAATACAGGGCTAACCTCTAAATAGGCAGAATAATCATCTATTTCTAAGTGTTCTGAACAAAGACAATGTTTGTGACCTTCAGATTTAGCAGCTCTACATGCTAAAGAGATTTATGTTTTTATACTCTTATTCTGTCTTAGCTGGCTGGATTTGCTTAGACAAAGTTTTGCCCCATTTTAAAATTTGCTGCTGCACTTTGAGATGGTTTTACAATCTAAAACGTTTTACAAAATATAGCATACACAATCCTTTTCAGTGCTACTTAATAGTGTTTTTTTATTTATGTTCTTACACAGTTACCAACTAATGAATACCAAGTCACTCTGGTCATTCTCAGGTCTTCTATCAATTCAAAAGTACTTATAAATCACATGCCATGAAGCCACTAGCATAGTGGTAGAGGGAGCCCAGGGGAATAGACATGGTCCATTTGGACCCCTCTCCACTTCCCTGGCCTCTAAAAAAAGCACGGTGTCACATAGTGAGATCTCCTCCCTGGTTTCCCAGACTTTCTGACGAGGTGTCAAATCTTCTTGGCTTCACCTGACACAGAAGCTGCATACCGAACATCTTCATTCCTGTTTGCATGTGTTCATAGGGGCCTACGTTACCTCTGTTAACACCTTCCTGTTTGCAGTTGCTCTGTTTGTCCTCCATGCGGACGTTGGACAGACAAGATAAAACAATACACAACCCAGAACAAAGGGACATTGTTGGCTTTCTTCACCAAGAGAGGCATTTGGTTCAAGCCCATTGCCCTGACAAATCAAAATGCCTCCTGTAAGGCCATCATCACACTGCTGTGGTAGTTGTATTACATTCAGTCAAAGGACACATAAGTTAATTAACTCGCGCGCAGCATGAGATCCCGCCAAAAGCAACAGGCTGTGTGGGCGTCCTGGTGGCCGTGATAACATAAATGTATCAATCAGTTTGTTGACACAGTCTTACCCAACCAGCTTGTGAGCAAAACAAGTTCATTAGGTTGCTCATGGCTAGCCTCAGTATTACATACACTTTATTATAAGCAGAACTGCATGAACACAGCAGAGTCCATTCCCTCTCAGTTGCCCGAAAAAAAAAATTCAAGAGGAGATGAAGAGAAACAACCAAGAGAATCAGATTTAGAAAAATGTTATGCAAATTAGGCATCATTTTAAAACCTTCAGTACAAAAAGCACAAAGCTGTATTCATTTTTTAACACCAATTCATTTATTGACAAGACAAATGTTTAATGCTCAGATCAGAGAGTCACCAGAACATTTCAACGTTAGACAAACTGGGAAACAAGGACACAAAAACAGAAACCAAAGAAAATAAATGACTTTACGTAAGAAAGTATCATGGCTTTTAAAAATTGGTCCGTGGGGAAACTTCCGATTAGTTATGACTCTGTCTTTGAGTGGCATTTTTTTCTGCTTGGTTTAAGATTTTCTTCTTATTCTCAGGCGAAGTGAGCATAATGGGGAAGCTTCTTCCACATCCGGTTTGGAGTTGGCTAAAAGCCACGTGGGGGACACCCTACACACGGAAGACAATGCAAAATGTGAGCACTATGTAGAGGAAATGTTAAATTACTCATTCCCCATGCCGAAATCTAGTGCTGGCACAATCACAATTTGCTTCAGCAGGGATACAGGCACTGGTCAGAGTTGGTGGGGAAAATGTATGGAGTTAAGTACAGGACAGTACTTGATGAAAATAATATAAAGGATGCAAATATTTTCAAACTGGGGAAGAGTTTCACCTTCCAGCAGAAGAGAAACTTTTGATAGCATGGCTTGGATCAAAGCATATTTATGCATTAGATTGGCCCAAAAAAGCCCATTCCTGAGTCTATTACCCGTTTGAGAATCAGTAAAAGACTTGAAAACGTGCTGTCACAAACACTCTCCATCCAATATGACTGAGATTGAACAAAAAATAGAGCCCCTAAGTGTGTTGTAGGTGGGCAAATCGAAACACCTGACAATTTGTGTTGGTAATGGTTCAAAATAAGAAGATCGAAGGAGCATCAATAATCTTGAAAGGCAGTGTGTTAGTGTACTGCCTTACAAAATATTAGTGTACTAAAGGGTAAAATCAAACTTGGTTTTTAGAGTAACTTTTGAACACTTAATAGATTTATTTATTTTATTTTATTTATTTATTATTTAGTTATTTTCCCTAAATGGAAATAACAACTAAACCGATTTCTTTGCTCAATATACTTTGGCATTTAATAAATACTTTCTGTAAAAAGCATTCATAATTTATTGAGACATTGGATCTTTCTCAACACAGCATCTATATCCTGACCCCCTCTTGCACTCATTTTTGTGTTCTTATTGTCTTTTTTCTTTTACCAAAGATGTCCTTTTCCACAAGATCAGTCTCAATGGGGAAAAAGGACAGCAATCAGCCTTTCACGGTTATTTTACAGCAAATACAATGATATCACAAGACTTTTCTCTCTCATTCTCCCCAAGGATTTCAGTAAGTGATGTTACTAATTGACCAATCAGATTGCACTAACAAGCTGTCAGAGTGAGTTAGGATCTGCTGCCAATCACGGCAGGCTGAGTTGTCTCCCGGGGCAACAGTTAGCCAATGACCTGCAAGAAACTGACTTGGAGCAGTTGCAATATTCCACCAGAAGCAAAAGCACAAAACCGGAATGTTGTTCATACACACAAGTCCCTGTACTAGTGTTGGTCTGAGAACTTTGTATTGACTTCAATTCACACCAAACCAAACCAAACCAAACCAGTAGAGCTCAGTTGATACAAGTGGTTCTCTATATATGTTGTATATACAAGTACAGACACATATTTATAAGGTCTCTGTATATTTACAAGGACTTTACATTGACTTGCATTGATTTAAAAAAATTTTTTTTATTTCTATAGCTTAACCCTGATCCTGACCCTTACATTCACCTAACCAGTACATGCGTAACCTTGAGCTCCCGGGCTTTGGACCCCATAAGGAGCAGTGCGTCCTCATAGTATTTGTTGCTAAATCGGTCTTAAAAGCTAAAACATTCACACAACAGACAAGGTGCACAATAATAATAATAATGTATACTTTATTGATCCCGTAGGAAATAGTTTTTGGTGTAAACCAAACTGGGGAGGCCATTTTGCAGGCGCCAGGTAGTCAGTAGCACAAAGGGTCTTGCCTACGGACCCACACTGGATGCTGTGGTGTATTTTTGCCCTGGGCTGGATTTGAACCCATGAGATTTAGATTGGAAGTCTAGTGAGCTATCCAGCCATCCAAGCTTGAGCTGGAAAAGTCAGTGTACAGCCATACGGGCAGGACATCATTCACAAATGATGAATAATATGCGTGTTTTCCTGAGAGTGTTTACCATTACCCAAAAACCATGTCGCACAGGAACAAAGACTTTTGCTGTCCATTAGTGGCTGGAAGCTCGAGGGCAACTCTGTAAACACACACACACACACACCAATGCACAGCACACACTCAAAGCTTTGTTCATTTCAGTGTCTTTTAAGACCATCTTTACTGTGGGAATATAAAAAGTCACAGCAGCCTTTTTATGCCACCAGAGCGATGTGCAATGGTTTCCTAATTTTTTTCCCCAAATGTCCCTCTCATCCACCTCCTTCAGTGTTAAGGCACTTAAACTGCCTTTTCTTAGTTTCATTTGTCCTCCCCACTGACCCCAACCATTACTTTCTTGCTTTGTTTTGAGCAACCCTAAAAAAAAGAAATATACTTGTTCTAACTGATACCAATCTCTTTATCAAAATGAAAAATCAATCATGATATAAAATTATTATAAATAAATTCCTGAAATGTATATGTCACGCCAAAAAGTGACAAAAATTAAGGGTAGAAGAAACTGGTTTCAAACTTGCAAAGTAATTGTTTAGCTTTTTTCCCCCCTAGGACACATGACTGAGATTTAATTGCCACAGTAAGAAAAAGCTATTGTTTTTCTAAGTTCCAGCACACCAAACAAAAACTGAGGGACAAAAGTAAGAAAAACACAAAGTGCATACCCTAAAAAGTGCTAGGTTTAAAACAATACAATCGTTAACCCAGACCTGGGTAAAAACTTGAGGTAAATCAATCCAGTCGGTGCGGACCGGCCTGCTTTATCCAACTAAATAAAAAAAAATTGGTTAGAGCAGTTAATGAGTAGCAAAGGGTGACTTTAAAAAAATAACCCTTTAGTGGATTATTACACAAGTAATTACTGGATAACAAAGCTGACAACTGCACCGGCAGCATATTTTTGCTGCTATTTTTATGTCTAACACGATTTTCACTGACGTACAAAGCAAATTAGTTAACATCAATACATAGCAATAAAGACAGTACAAAATATTGCCTGTCTGTTTTTATTCACATGAGCTTTGGTCACTGCTAACAAATCTAATAAGAAAGAGTGTCATCATTAGTGTCACACTCACTCTCTTGTGTCATTAACACTGTCTCCACTGACATTCCCATTAAAGCAGAGCATAATTTTAACTTTTTACAGTTTCTGTATGTTATGTTAGTTTACTGTACCATACAAAAATAGTTATCTGTGAAGAGTGACAAGGCTCCCCTTTGTCTCTTCTCAAACCATCAAACTGGCTTGCAATTTTGGAACAATGTTTGGTTAAAGCCACCCAACCTCTGTCACAAAAACATAAACCCAGGATTATGGTTAAGAGAACTATCCTGCAGGCTTTTTGTGCCTTTGTCCTTTCTGCTCTTCCTTCCCTGACCCCTGCTATCAAACTGAACATCATAACTGGAACATTTCTTTCTCTCTCCTCCTCTTCACGTTACTACATTTTGACTCCATGGACCTCTTCCCTTTGATCTATTACCTTCCCCCCCCCCCAGATAAGATGATAAAGATGCACGAATTTAAGTGGCAGCAGATTTAATCAAACCTTAATGTGCGCACCCACCCACATATAAAGGAACACACAAGCAGAGTGTGACCACAGTGGTAATCACGGATTGACACACCCGCACACATATGCACAGCCAGCTTGTTAGTATGTTAATTTTCACTATGCATATAAATGATCATTTGAGCGCAAACAAACACACACAGGAGCCATCTGCTCCATCCTGATATGTGTGTTTTGGACGAATTTCCCTATTATTGCTCTCTCTTGTGGTGCCTAGGAGGGGAAATACATTATTTGCACTGCATGAAAGTATTTGTATACAAACACAATTAATACACAAAAAAAGAGATTCATATATATCTGTTGCTTTGTTGACTACCGTTAGCTTGGAAAAGCTTAATCTTTTTCTCTGCAAAACCTATTTCATTGCACAACCTAAACTTCCCATTACCCTTCATAGTAAAATGTGATCATGCATTTTTTTTCTTCTTGTAGGGATTTGCTTTTTGAGCTTACAAGTCATTTAATAGAGGCTTACAACGGCTCACAAAGCCATGCCAGCCTAAGAAAAACCAGAGCCCTGGGATCAGTGGAAAAAAACTCTGAGCATGACGATAGCTGACATTCCTGGGAATGCTGCAATACCTCATAGGGCAACACACAGACATGGACACATGCGGCAAGAAAAAGATGATTGTGTAATGGAGAGAAAAAAAGCGTAATCCCATTTTAATTTTTCCAGTGGAGAAGTGGATTACTGAAGGATTAGGACAGTATCATGACAAGATTATAACACATATGAAGCTCTGCTGTTGTAAGTCCATTACACTGTTCTCTGTCTTTTGTCCCTGCATCTGTGAAGCCAAGTAAATGAGCTCCAGAGGATGAATACATGTAGAGCTTTCCCGTTTGGATGGAACATTTGGGTTTGTATGTGCGTATGTATGCATGCGTTTGTGTGTTGAGTGGGGGTTACAAGGTTTGTAGGGGTTCAGATGTTTCTCTGATGCTTCATGTGTATATGGGTCACTGGTGTTGTCCCCTTGGGTGTGAGGCAGGGTTAGGAAATAGGGTCTCTAGGTGGGGGAAGAAGGCCAACATGGGGAGCCTTGCGTCAATATTTTGAACAAGGTTCATTTATTTATTTATTTTTTTGGAGACATTTGCTTCCAGGAACGAAGTTCTGCAGTATCCTGGTTTGGTCTCCTGCGAGTTTGTGGCGATTACGATGAGTTAGGAGAATAGAGGCCCGCAGAACACCTGGTTGTTCAGTTGTGTTACGTTATCAGGCACAAGGGAGAGCTGTGATGTTTAGGGGCAATGCGAGAAAGCAGCAACGAGAGGTCGCACAGCGTGTTGTTATTTTTGGTTTGGGGTTCTTCAGTAACTGGATGCAGCCAGACAGAGAGACAGAGGGTCGGGTTGTCAGACATGGTGGTCTGTTAAGACATAGCATGTGGATAGGTTTTGATTACAACCCACCAACCTTTTACTGTACAGCTACCTTCTTTTCAACTCCATGGATGGATTAGTTTTGCATGAATTATTGTATAATGTGATCACTAATTTTGAGCACTTACTTGAATTGCATAATGTATTTCTCGATTAACATTAATCTAAATGTATAGTGGAGGCTATGGCTACAAATAAAATATATATTTGAAGGCTTGTTGTGTTTAACTGTCTCAGTTTAGAAATTTTCTTCACTTTGGACATCTTTATAAATAAGGCAGTAGGAATCTAAAATAAAAAAAATAATTAAAAAAAACACAGCTACTGTTACTGAAACCTATAATTCCATTCGTCAAGAAAAACATGTCTAGCAAAATATCTTTCAGTCCACAAAAACATTTTTTTCATCTGTGGTAAAAGAACAAATTAAATAATAAAATCTAAAAACTGAATTCTGCATCAATAAATAAATCATGAAAATAATAATAATTACATCCAAATTACAAAGACAATTTTGAATTAAGATGCTCTTCTTACGCATGAACGATTATGGGCACGCATCTTACCAGAACTTTACTTATATTGTAACAAAACCAAAAATATTTGGCTTGATAATCCGATTCATTAAAGCGAAACAGAAATACACAAGATGTAACAGTTTTAAGAAGTGCAATATGACAAAGGAAAGAATGGATCAGTTTAAAGAGACAATAAATAGAGGATAGTACCAGAGAAGAAGAATTACGCTGGCACTAAGAGAAGAGGAAATGTTATGACATCAAATGCAGTTAACCAATTAGCCTGGGTGTTGCAACTGAATCTTTCCAGCAGCCACTAAAAGCTTCTCGGTCACTGACCTCTGAAAGACGGAATTTAATAACAATCTTTTCTGTCCCATGCTCCCACAGCCTAGTCCTTTTTTTTTTATGCAGACAGCCAGTCCAGTCACAAATATCTGGCCCTCTAAGAACTGCCGGACTCCAGTTAGTGTGAGGATGAGCAAATTCACCTATCTGGAGCACTCAGAAACCTGAGCCCCTGGCTACTTAAACTGCATCAACACCCCTCTTTGTGTGCTGATTGTTAAAACACTTTTTATGCACTTAGTTTGTACTAGTTCAATCCAAGAAATGGCAAATCCCTCTGAGCTAGCAGCCTACAGTAGTTCAATATAGATGAGTTACTTAACTGTTGATATGGCATGAGCACAAACTGCTGTTTGTGTTTGCCCAGATGGGTGTAATTCATTTAAACAGAAAAATCTCCTTAAATAAAGCTACGCTGGTCATTACGTCCACAAGCCTTTCAGTATTCCTGTAAACACAACTGTAAGTGAAGCTTCAGCACAGAAGGTGTGTTTGGGAGGGGGAGTTAGTGGTTAGGGTGAAATAAACTTACCACCTGCCACTGATAGCGCTCTCACTCTCACACACACACACACACACACACACACACACACACACACACACACACACACACACACACACACACACACACACACACACACACACACGACTTTCTCTCACATCTGCCACTGCAGTCCCTTGTGTTTTGCCAGCACCGGAAACTTTCTGAATGATGGTCACAGCTCTAGGCGGAGCTATCTATCTATCTATCTATCTATCTATCTATCTATCTATCTATCTATCTATCTATCTATCTATCTATCTATCTATCTATCTATCTATCTATCTATCTATCTATCTATCTATCTATCTATCTATCTATCTATCTATCTATCTATCTATCTATCTATCTATCTATCTATCTATCTATCTCAGATGTATGATGAACATACATTGGCAGGACTTGGACATA
>JAVLVB010001120.1:1257515-1290666 GCA_032876305.1 Orestias chungarensis
CCTCACAAACACACACACACACACACACACACACACACACACACACACACACACACACACACACACACACACACACACACACACACACACACACACACACACACCTGCAGTGTTCAATTAGGACCATCCATTCTGCTTGACTGCTAACACTCATCACCTTCAGGCATCAGCTGTCTCCGTCTGTTTTTGCCCCATTGACTCCAAAAGAGTTTTTAACAGGAAAATAGAGGTTTCGATGCATAGGTATGAAAAGAAGTGGACATTTTGGAACACAAAAATAATGAAAGATGTTTAACATAACGTGCTGTCAATCTGTTCTGTACTTTTATTGACATAATCAGGTGGATAAAAGGAAGCAATTTGGTCCCTATTAAATAAGAATTTAAATAAGTATTTTGATGCACTGCTACTGTGAATTGTCTGTTTGCTTTGGGAACAATGGTTCTAAGCGATGTCAGAAAGTTGTAAATTTATGTAAGAAATGTCACTGTTACATAATGTAAGGATCAACCATCTAATAAATGCTCTTTGTTTGGATAAACGATTCAAAAGATAAATCAAACTGCCAGTTTCATTTTGAGCTTTAGGTGTCTCCAAATGGAATGGCTATGAATTGGTGCAGACAGAGCTCTCACTAAATATTTGATATTAAATAATGTTATTTTAAGGTTAATGCGTGTTATACGTTAGTAGTTGTTTGTATAAATGTGTAACTGTGGTGCAGTGCATCTGTGTAACCCTGGCCTAGGTGATAAAAGGATTTATCATATTTAAATTAGGTTCCTACAGAGGAATATATTCATAAACCATTGAAACCCAACACAAATATTCATTAGAGTGATAGGTTTGTATGGTAAACCATGTTTTTTTTATATGTCTTGAGGATTTTAAAAATAAAATCGTCCCAATTTAGTAGTGAAGCATAAATTATGGCACTTAAAGTTTAATTTAACTTAAAGTGCTTTACTTGTAGCAGTTATAATCAGCAGGATCCACGGCCTTACCAGTTATAATTTGTAGGACTTCGTAAAGTTTTTCTAATCTTTTTTTTTTTTTTTACTTTTAACTTAAGAAAGAATTTAAAGTTAAAAAGTTAAGAGTTTAAAGTTAAAAAGAGTCACGGAAGAAAGTTAAGTAACAACTCCATAAAAGCCAGCCAGGCCAGCCCAATTTCTTTTTTTATCACACGAGAGAGCTGATTAAAGGAAATGAAGCAGAAGATGGGAGCAGCACTATCATTTAAAATAAATGCAGATTCACAGTAGTTTTGTCTTTGTCTCATACCAGCTGGGGGATGGTACACCTGGAAAGTAGCATATACACATATGAGCATGGAAATTCAGACTAAATGAGGCGTGTCGAGCTTAAACCTACCCACCCTTCACAAAACCGGCATGGGACCAACATGCGGAACACACACAGATATAGTGTGTCAGTATCATTTCTCTGAGATTTTGTCAGAACATGCAGGTTGCCAAGTTTGTGATTTGTTGAGGGTAATAGCCCTTTCCTTTCCCATCCTCCTTTCCTTACATTCCATCTCATCAAAACACTTTGCCTATTTTCATTCTCCAATTACCATTTTACAAGTGCTAAAAGATGGTTACTGTTTCTCACATACAATAAACTGGTCTCAAGTAATCTGCAATGATCCTCTAACTCAATGAAAAGCCTAACCTTATGTACTCTGCATACCATACCAGTGTCTGTAAAAATGTAATCTTCAATCTTTAAGCAAGTTTAAAAAGGGAAAACAAGTTTGTAGGTTTAAAAGAACACAGGGTTTCAACTTTTTGTTTTATAAATGTATATTTGGTTCACGTAAATACTTTTTGGATTATAGCGTTGTACTTCTTAACCTTAATACAAAATGTTGGGTAAGTTATTTAAGTATAAAGTACTGTAAATTGTATACTGATATTTTTTAAATAGACTGCTGGAGAAAAATAATTAAAATGTCTGAATTTTCGTGGTTTGTTTCTAAAAAGCTGGTTGGTTTCAAGCTTACTTAAACAAACATACAATCAGACTGATAAAAAAATGTCTTGATCAGCTTCATAGCATCATATTCAATGAAATAGAACTGGAAAATGTATTCATTTGAATAATTTAGTTTTCTCACTATAGATCAATTTCATTGACCGGTTTTAAGATTTTATTTTTATTTTTTCTGCTTACAGCAAATGAAAACCCAGTGTTTCAGATTCCAAATACATCAAACCAATAAAACACTTACTACAGAAATTAAATCTGACATGTCAGGTTCATCATAAAACATTTTCTAATTTATTTATTTTTTCTACAATAATAAAGAATAAACTA
Organism: Orestias chungarensis; assembly: GCA_032876305.1. Taxonomy (NCBI): domain Eukaryota; kingdom Metazoa; phylum Chordata; class Actinopteri; order Cyprinodontiformes; family Cyprinodontidae; genus Orestias; species Orestias chungarensis. Next base: position 1,259,838 of record JAVLVB010001120.1, read on the forward strand.
TTAAGGGGAGAATAATTCTATGGTAAATTATTGTAGTGTTGAAATATTGACAAAGAATTACAGCATGACAGCTTTAAATGTTTCAAGTTAAATTTTATTTGAATGTTTGGATGTTTTATCCTGTGTCAGGTAAAGAAGCAATTTAAATCATTAATGATGTGACTGGTTAAGATACAGATCCCACAAAACCATAATGAATTAAATGATTTTTTTAATTTTCATGCTAATTTTTTTTCATTTTGTTTACTTTTTTTAATCTTTTACCTGTAGAGAGTCCTCCTGGCTAAGCACTTCAGGTCTTTTTCCTCGGCAAGGTTATTATCTATTATCTATTTTTAATTTGTGTCCCGCCTCATTTTCTCACCTGGAGAAATTACCCCCAGCCTTGTGCTTCCATGTTTTTCTCTTTCCTGTATGAACCCACTATAGGAGCTAATAACTGTATACGCTTTGTGTTTCTATTCAATCTGCATGAGCAAAGCCAATTACCTGATGCAATCAGAAGGGCTTCCTTAGATAGCTTTTAACCTCATAATCCACCAAGTCAATATTGTATTACAGTTTGTACTAAATCGTACTGTGATAAAACGGACACATTTGATTCAGTTTAAATGAAATTGATATGTTGTTATATTAAGTGGCTTGAAGTGAAATATGTTTGATGGCCCCCCTATGTGTAAAGAAAAATCTGTTTCTTATAGTGCAACTCAAAGTAATGGAAGTGTCGTCAGCTGGTGAGACATTTAGGAAAACATAAATTACCTTGCAGGAACTTGAGGCATCATCTTTGGCGGGATTCTTGTGTGTAATAAACCCACCTATAACTAACAGTTACCCACTTTTCCAGAGTCTGGTTTGTAATTATAATAGCTGTAGAATGGGCTGACATCATAAGATCAGCGCCCTTGTGGCTTCTCTGTATGTACAGTGCTTTACTTTTGTGTTTCTTTGCAGCTGTGTTCTGTTTGTAGCAACACATTATGGGAGGTGCCTCCCAAAATAATAAGCTAATTGTTATGCCTTCTCAAAAACGAAACATGAAAATATTTCAGAGCGGCATGCACGATGCAGACATTTGCAGATTAGCTAAACAGTGAACTCATTTGGCCGAGAAAAATAACAGTGAAAATAAAAACTGTGAAACACAGGGCAAAGAAAATATATCACAAACTTGTGAAATTGTGGTACTCTTATCAGAGTCTCAGTTACTTTATTGGTCTGAATGTAGAGATAATGAGAACAAGATTAAATCACGTGACTGAAGAATTCACGGACACCAAACTTTCTCTCAAAGCGTTTCTGTGGATTGAGTCAGCTACATTGTGAATGCATTGTCCCAGAAAGACACTGTGTCCAACCAAAGGAAGAGCTTGAATGTCCTCTGATACTGTTTTTAAATCTTCTTTTTTGAATTAAAACTAAAAATTTGCCTTCATACAGACATCAAGTCACTCTGATATCTAATGACAGACCTCTGATGCAACAAAATGGCAGGGGAAACCTTCTTGTTCCACCAAATAATCTCCCTTTGTGTTAAAATTTGTGCCAGTAGTCAATAATGGAATTTCCCTGAATGATAAGAATCTGTCTTTGTCTTGGCATCAAGTTTAACCCCACAGAGTTTTGCAATCTATGTGTTTGCTTGTATAAACAAGGAGGATAAAGGGTGGGAAGGTCTGGAACCATGTGAAATATTTAGAAGAACCAGAAGGGGAAATCCGCTGTTTTGTTTTTATGAAAGTATGAAGAGACAGAGGATAGAAGAACGTGAAGGGGAACCACAGACCGCAAAAGCTCCGCTGTGTCGACTTGGCCCATTTAAGCCCATTCAAACGCATCACATACGAAGGAGAACAAGAAAAAGATTAACAGCTGAACTAGAGGAGAAACCGACGAAGAAGGGAAGAACAAAGCTAAGATAAAAAAGGAATATAAAGTCCAAATTTGTCTTTGCATAGTTTCTCTGATTACTCCATCCGATTGCATCTGCTTTATCCTGGATTACCCAACCTTTCCCGACATCATGCTTGTGTGTGTGAGAGTGTGTGTCCTTTTCGCCTGACACTTGCTGAGAGGTCAGGGCTCTCTTGAGCAGCCGTCCAATTACGAGGAGCACAGTGTTGCTGTAGAGATGAGAGAAAACTGTAATTGGATAATGACACATCAGGGCTGGAACCTGTCATTAGACGCACTCACACGAACAGACCAGCAAGCTCACACAGGGACACACTCAGGTCGGGTAACAACCTGTGATTACAAACCTGCTGATCTATCACCAGCCCAGAGCTTCACAGCTACATTGCTGCACTTTCACTCCTCCTACCTTTCTTTCTTTCTTTCTTTCTTTCTTTCTTTCTTTCTTTCTTTCTTTCTTTCTTTCTTTCTTTCTTTCTTTCTTTCTTTCTGATTCTCACATGCGCTGCATGCGTAGAGATTCACAAACCACTGTGAAAAGTAGGGAAAAATTTGTTGTAAACTAGATTAAAAAATATTTACAATAAGATAATGAATAATAATGATAAAACAAAAGTGGTTTGACTGCTTTAAAAAAAATTATCAGAAAAGCAACATTTCAGAGAAAACTATTCAAAGTGTTTAAAGCCACACATTCGAAACAAGATTCTGAACCTGGAATGGAAATTTATGTCTATTAGTTTTTTTAACAGATAATCCGGAGTATCAAGAGATTTAGTAAAAGCATCATAAAGATGAAGGCACAGATCAGAAAAAATTTAGTAGAAAAGTTTACTCCAAAATAAAAGTATCACAAATCATAGCCACATTTTCAGAATTGTATTTTTTATTTTAAATGACAGAAAAACATGTAAATGCATTTTTGAGTTAGATACTATCTTGCGCTGGTCTATCACATAAAGTTCCACTGAAACATAATGTAGTTTGTGGACTAAAAAGTGAAAAGACTTTGGAGGAAATTAATACTTTTGCAATATGCTGCATCCCACCTAAAAGTACTTAATTATTTTTAAATAGTGATATGTTTTTTTTTTTATATTTCAACGGGACTTGATTTGTTGTGGGTTTGTTTTTGGTCCCAGTCCTCACATTCTGCAAACATAGTGCGTTTTAATGAGCCCCGGGTCGCTGTGGTCACTTCAAACACACTCGGCATTTAGTTAAATAATGCGAGAGGCTCTAAACTTGTGAGCAACATCTCTGGGAGCGATCTCTGGTCAGCTCCCAGTTTCCTCTTCTGGTTTCTTCTGTTTCATTACCATAGATGAGGGTCTTGCATAAGCCTCTCCAAACCAATGTGTTAGGCTTTCAGGACACAGAGCCAAGGAAGGGACTGAAGAGGGAGGGTAGGCAACAAAAAAAGAATTGGGAAAAGGTGCTTTAAAGAGAAAAGGTAGATAATAGCGGGAGGGCGAGAGACACACAGGGAGGGGAAGAGAATGGTGGTGGTGCACAAAAAAAGACCAAGTGAGCATGAGAGGCGATGGAGGGAGGGCACTGAGCTCTTCTTTTGTGGTTGTTACAGAGTGACAGGGGTGCCAATAGAGTGGCCTGCGATGACGGTCCCACTGGAGAATGCCAGCAATGCCAGCAGAGTGGCACTAACGGAGCCAGAGAGGGGATGCAGTTGCCTGCCTCGGAGAGTGGTTATTGTGCAGCTGGCCAGGGCAGCTTGATTCTGAGCCAAAATGGAAGCCTGGGGCTGGCGGTGGGAGGTTAGAAGGGAGGTTCCCAAGGCAAAGAAAGGCAGCCATGTTAGGTCCGCTGAGTGATTGACATAAATTAAACTCTCCATCTGTTACTTGACTCGTGAAGCTCATTGATTTATTTTGTGCTTTTTAGTTATTTTTATTTCATTTCCTCTGTGAACATTTGAGTACATGAAAAATAGCTATGCTATGTTCCTTAGCCTATGTAAGGTACAGTATAGTTAGGTATTTTTAAACTAAGGGAGAAAAGATACATTTCCTAGTGTCATACTTCTGTACAAATCCAGATTATTTAGTCCCAGAATTTGAATCTAACAGCCAGCATGCAGGCGCCTGGAGCAAAGTGGAGTTCCACTGTCTTAAAATATGTACACGTTCAACAAGGTCACACCAGTTTATGCAAGCTCTATTAGACTGTTATTTATACTGAACCAAATTAATATTTATACAGGAAACGGAGGTAAGAGGTGCAAACCGAAGGATCTTCCTGTGTGAAACATATTCGAACAACAAAGGAGGTTAAGTGTTTAAGGTCTCGCTCGAAAAACAAGTAAAGAGGTAAAAGTGCTTTTTATCAAACATTTCTTTCTATCACAGTCAGTCTAGTGGTAAATATTTAGACCACCTCTATAAATAAGTTTGCTGTCTTTCCAACTGGGCTCACATGTTAAAAACTTTGTTTCAATACACTCATTTGTGAATGAGTGTAAAAGGAAATTACATAAAAAGGCTGTGTTCAATGACAACATTATTTATTTATTTGTTTACTTTAGGAGGTTTTCGTTTCTTGTTTCTTTTTGCATTTCTTACTCTTACATCTTAACCCACCCCCTGATTTTACCAGAATATATTATATATAGTATGTACAGGATACATTTAGGCCAACAATTAGGAGAGATAAAAAAATTTAAAATCATAAAAAGTACGTTTTAAAATAGTAACTATACGTTTACATGCAAAATCAACTGATTTTTGCTATTGACTTATTTGCTTGACTTAATGTTTTAATTGTCTTGTTTAAAAAATTCCTAGGAGGATCAAGATTTCATTCTTAGATTAAAATTATTATAAGCTAGAAGTACGGCTGCACCATATCGATATTCGTAGACCAGACTTATGATATTTTGTAATAGGTTTTGGCTTTCTTAGGGCAACTCTACATTAGTAAGGCTCCCGCATACATTCAAGTCTTATAAAACCTTTTGGAGGCCCCCCTGCCTCTCAGACTAGCTATTTCATTATTTCCCCAACCAATCTGGATTTTTTGTAAATAAAGTATAAGGGAGGGCTTAGCTACTGGAGTAAGATGTTAATTGTTTATGTTTTACAGTATCTCTCATTAATCCTGAAATGTCCCTTTAAGCCTCACAATAAGTTAAGCTTTTGATGAAATATAGATTTAAGTTACTGACTCATCAAGTCATGACGGCCAACAAAATGCACGGGTCAATACTGCTGAGTAGCTGCTTGTCTGATAGGGGCGAGCAGAGGAGCGTTGCATGATGAATCATCCTGATTTCTCTGTAATCCATCCCATAATTCATCGACCGGGCGACCCATCTATCAATAAAGGAAAATTCAAATTCCCCAAAGGGATCCGCTTTTAGGTTCCAGCGTTTTGAATGTTCTCAGTGATGCAACGCCTGAGTTCACTCTGGGGTAAGTCTTTTAAACAAAGGAAGGAGATCTGAAATGAAGAGGGGAATAGTTGGGTGGTATTACCGCACACTGTGACTTTTAGTCGAACATTATGTGAAGATATACTTTGATGTTTTAAGATGACCCTAAAGACACACATGGATTCTCTCTCACAGACACAGACACACAAACACGTCTTTCACACTGTAACTACCTGCTTCCAGGTAAGCTCTTCCTGGCTTTGGATTGGTATGTAACCCTCTTCCAGTAATCCAGCCTCAAGTTACTCACATAATACACATATAAAACACCTGGGCACTACTTTAACAGACTTGCAGGCTCCAGGCTTTAGGCTACCTGCCATCTATTTTAAGGGCTGACATACCTTTCTCCTTTCGTTATTTGGTCCGTCCCTCAATCTCTCTCTAGACTGTGCATTTCTGCCCTTTTTACACACATCTACCTCACAATGCAGAAGACAGTTCTTTCTTCACCCTTCACACTTAGAACACTTTTCCCCACACTGTTTGAGACAGCCAATCCTTTTAATACCCTTCATTCATTCTTTCTGTCTACACCCCTTCTTACGTGCTGTAAGTTTTTCCAGGCATAACTTTCTCTTTTGGTGTGACATGACGGGGTAAGCAGAGGCATCACTGCTGGCAGCTCCATTATCCTGGATATCTCATCGGTTGACACTGACCTCTTGCCCCACTGCTCTGAACTCTGACACTCGTATAACCCGAGTGACAGCTGATTAATGAAGCCACATGCATCCATCCAAATTTTAAGCAGACTGCTTCGTTTTTAACATCATCTTCTGAATTACAAAAATGAATCTTAAACCTTTAATATGCAAAACAAACTTCAAAGATCAAATTAATCTCTTGTATTAACCGGGTAAAATAGCTGATAATTGTGTCAAACACATTTCATTTAGCTGTAAACAGGATGACATTAACCATTATTAGTAAAGTCCTAAGTTATTGGTCCTTTTATTTAACAGAAACAGTTAAGAATTTTATTTCAAACATAATTTCTTTGTTCACATTTTAGCAAGTATACAGTAGGAAATCAGATGGTAAGTCTTGGCTTTGGTCATCAAATGCACCACAGCTGTGCAACTCTTTACAATTATTAAAGACATTTTTTTATATCTTTTTTATCGTTTTAACTATTCATCAATCTACTGGGAGATACTACTACTTCTACTACTACTACTACTACTGATGGGTACTATATAAAGAGGAAATAGGAAAAAGTTCAAATGACCAAAACCTGTTGGGATCACAGCTGTTTACAGTTAGGCTAGATAAATATACTAAGTGCCAATTAAATAAATCTGTCAATAAATGATCGACCCATTTGCCACATCCAGTATAAAATATGCAATCTGAGCTTTTTCCTTGTATTTTAAAAGGATTTTAATGACCCTTTCTTTATCCTGATTAGATTTCAAAAAATGGAGATATGATGTACAACGTTTCCTCTTTGGTATTCTTACACAACACTTTATTATTGAGGAGTACATTAAATTATTAAATATACTTATGAGGGCGCCTTAGTGTGGTGTTTTTATGGTTAAAAAAAAAAAGTTAAATTAAGCAAAACAGTTATTAAAACAAACGGTTTAGACCAGAACTTACATAATGTTTTATGGTGTACAGAAAAAGGTGAGGATGTAATACAGATGAGTACGAAAAAAAATCTGCACACAGCGGTAAAGACCGTACAAACACACAAAATGACTTGTACACAAATCCTTTACAATAGTAACATTAAAAAAAATCTGTTAGTCTGTTACTGGAAATCTGTTACCAAATAACTTAACAGTGAATTACGGCATTGTGTTAGGATCAGGATTGCCAAATCACTTTTGAAGAATGAGTCGCCTTGAGCAGTTTAGATAGGAGGTTATGTGAATCATATGATGGTGAGTCACTAACACCTTGAAACCATTGTAACTGTTTTTTTTATTTATTTTTTTACTATAGGTGATTCATAATCTGTGCAAGAATAACATGGAAACATTTGAAAAACACGAGGTTAAGCACTAGGGAGACAAACATACAATTACTCCCTTCCCCCTTGTTTTCAATAAAATGTATGTGATCCAACAATGCTTAAGAACATTTTTAGTGAATTAAAAACCACAGTGTGCATGCTAAAAGAGATAATGTCTTATGGGATTGCATGTTTGAGTTTTTGTTTCGATTAGAAACATGAAACTGCAGTCTACAGTAAATATTGCTGAATTGTAACACATTGTTTCTGTAGCTATACTTGTTCAAGGACAAAAAACACAAAAAAAGCAAACACCAAAAAATGACACAATAAAAGAGACAGGTCCAAAATGTAACCAATTAAAAAGTTATTAGTTATAAACTGAAACAAACTGCATATATGGTTACATTGATTTTCATCTTGTAAAAAAATGAATTCTACCTTGTATCGCCAAACATAAAAGAAGGCCAGTATTTGTAAAAAAATGGTTTCAGGTCAGAGGACTTCAAAGCAATTTACATTAGATTAAGTCATTCACCCACTAACACACTAATGCAAGGATACTACACTCTTATCAACAGCTGCCCTGGGGAAGTCTGACAGACAAGAATTTGCCACCCAACCCTTTGACCACCGCCAATCTATGAAGTGCTTGCCCAAGGACACAGCAACAGAGGCAAACAAAGAGGGAGCTTTGAACCAGCGACCCACGACAGGACGATCCCACCTCCTGAGCAACCATCGCCCTTTAAAGTTTTTTAAGTTAAGCATCAAAAGACATTAGTGGTACATTAAGCAACCACTGGTGTGGTGGTTTAAGGAAAATTATACAAAAGACTGCAAGAGTTTAAGGACAGGTTTCAGAATATGAAAGTACAAAAATTTGGGAGAACAACTACACAGGTATCAGTTACAGATTTTGGGCCAATTTATGTGGCTTGATTATGTAAAAAAAATTGTATTTATATATATATTTTTTTCTGACTAGCTAGTTACTGGTCAGGACTTGTTATGCAAAATAAAAAATCGGATATAGCAGACCCAGTGATGTCCCTGATGCCAAGTTTTACCTTCTAATGGCTGCTTGTTTTTAAAAGAATGGGAGGAAATATTGATAAATTTCAGTATGAATAGAACAAGCTTAAGAATCGAGGGGTTAGCATTAGCAATACTTCCAAAGTTAAATGGTAGGCATTAATTCTTTTTTCAAATTGTATAAACAACAAATCTTAGAAGTATCAGAAAATGTGTTTTCCTTTATGGATTATTAATTTGATGCTTTATAATCCATTGACCAATATGATTTGTTAGTTGTTGGATTTGTACTACAGCACGTCTCATGTTCATCTACTTATGATAAGTCACCACATTTAGCTACGAACCTACCTAAGCCCAAATTTTGTTGGTACGAGGGAGGCGACAGCCCTCTCCTTCGGTTGTATAAATCACCCCCCGCTTAGATCTCACGTCTGGAACATTCTTCACCTTTGACCTGCGTCAAACCAAGAGGTCATAGTCACTGTGGAAACGAAAATGCTTGGAGCACGTTTATCTTAATTAAAAAACATTATTTACTCTGACAAAATTTCATTCTCTCTACCTTTGACCTTTCCCTTTCTCCCTCCCTCTCTATGAAACCAACAAACTATTGACGCAATAGAAAGGCCCACGTCCTCCAAAGTTTTCCTGCACTTACGTGCCACAGCGGTCTCGAGGCTGTAGTACTTGGCACAGTGAGTCTGTGTGTGTGTGTGTGTGTGTGTGTATGTGTGTGTGTGTGTATGTGTGTGTGTGTGTGTGTGTGTGTGAAAGCCTCTGTGAGAAAAAGTATGTGGATGTGTGGAGTGGGGTTAACCTTTCACTGAAGACAAAGCTACAACGTTAAGGCTCAACACTTTGTGGCAAAGCCTAATCAAGAAAGCGTTTAGTAGAGGATTAGAGTTCAACACACATGTTAACAAACACATGAAAAATGCCCTTAATCAACTCATTCCTTTAAACTCATTTTTAGTGGCGAGGCAATCTGTATTAACAACGTGTTTCTATGTTTACTCCTCCTAGATTAGATAGTTTATAACCCTACTCTACTTTTCTCACCCATCAGACTCTGTAATGGATTTTTCTTTGCTTGTTTTTAAACATCCCATCCTAAAAACAATACGCAGACTAAATAATAAACAAAACACGACAGTTTTTGAAGATTTGTTTGTTAAGTTAGATAAAAGGACAAGAATAAAAACAAGTTCATCATCATCACTACAAACTATTCCTCAACTATTCTTGATCATTTATGATTTTCTCTGTGTCTCTGCTCTCAACTCAAAGCTTGCGGCGAAGCAGATTTGTGTTTCTGTTAGTATATTAAAACTGAGCTTGAGTTCAGTTATGATCATTTTGCACTCTGATATTAGCATTGACGAGAAAAGGAAATGAGCTTATGTGCGAACGTGGTTATGTGAACCGAAGATTGATGAAAAACTGTCCTTTCATTATACTTTAGTTGGCATTATACGAATAAAAGAGGTCAAATATAACCCAGTCAGGAACCTTAAATACACACGAGGTGAATAAGACTGGGTTTCATGTTACAGTGGCTAATATAATTTTATTAACAGTTTGTGATCTATTGGTGTAGCCATAATAACAACATTTTTTATTATAGAGGCTTTAAACATTAAACATACATAGATTTATATTTATATATGATAGAATATTTTTTACTTTTTTAAAGCTTCCAATTATTCTTTTTTAACTAAACAACTTCTTAGAAGTGTTAAATAACTTTTTAATATACTCTTGCAATTTTGAAGGAAAATGTGCTAGTAAAGCTAAAGTAATCATTACACAAGGGTCCCTAAAAAATAATAACTTTAAACCTTTTGTCCAACGTATTCCTTGTAGATTATATTCTATAAAGTCAATTTAAGGTTGATGATTCAGGTGAAAACTTCACTTGCCCTGTTGCACATGGTTGGCTTGGGGTCATCGACTGCAGGCCACACTTTAGCAACCTAAATTATAATGTTTGTATAAGAACCTACTCCAACAAACTGACTTGGTTACTCTGCAACAAATATTTTATTTGAAAGATACTATTAATACTATTAATTCAAAAAAAGCAGAAGGAAATGATAAAGCATTGTTTTCCTATATGAACCCTAGAAGCACCAGTATTCAGTTTTTCATTATCATGTTTCAATAGTGTTTAAGGAACAGGATCAGGTTATTTCAAAGGTAAAAAATGTATTTTACTATTGTAAAAAATTAACATGAATTAATTTTCTTATAATATAAAATTGATGATTTAACAATAATGGCACTTAATAATAAAATATTTTGAATCTATTTGTTTTTATTTGTTTTCTTTGTTTTTGTTTGTTTTTTTGCAATAGGTTATTGTACTTTTCTGTCTTTGTTTACCTGTTATAATTTATTGTTTAAATAAATATAAAATATATTTATCAAGATCTTTATTTTGAGAACAGTTCGTCTGAGTTTTTGTATTTTCTGACCTCAAAGATAATAAGTTACATTTTTTCAGCTCGTATAAATTTTTGGTTCATCTTCAAATTTTTAAGCCAATACAAGCCCAGCTTAATTTACAAAGTTCATCTAATGAACTGGCTCAATTTGATCTCCAAATAAAAGTGTCTCATTTCTCTCTCGCTCTCTTTTTCCCACTCAAGAACAAACAGCCCCAGCTGTGGTCCTCAGCTTTGCTGCTGTGTTTCTACAGGGAAAGGAGGAACAAAGTGTCGCTGTGGCTTTGTGTTACATTCAGCAACCACTTGCTGTCTTAATTATCATTTTTTTAATCTATCTTTCAATTTTCTTTCATTTTACATTTTTCTATTGTTAAATATGGATGTTAAGGTTTAAATTTTCAAATTTTTAAGTGCAGTTAAATATTAGTTTAAATTTCACCAGTATCGCATTGTCTGCATTATTGTTGCTAAATATTGCAGTTAACTCAACCACAAATATTCTTCAGGGCCCTACGATCTCTAGTTCTTATTTCCGGCAGATATTTTTTCCTAATTATCGTGTCTGCTGGACAGAACTGATATAATGGACCAAAATGTTGTTAAGAAAGTTAATAATGTGTCACCTGAAATGAAACTTTCTTAAATTTATGATTGTTACCCCTAAACATATCTAATGACAAATATAGGTTTGGTCTTCAATACAGTTACTCCTGCTAACAATCATTTGACATGGAGCAATTTGTTAAGATGAAAGACTGCTTTTAGTTTACTACGACTACTTGATTATCAGTCCTAATGTAATTTAGAGTGGTTCCACAAAAATGTTTTTTTTTTTTTAAACAAAACCAACAGAAAAATAGGTTAAATAACTTTGGTTCTTTGTCTAGACTTTATGTTGCAGGTACTGTTTAAACGGTTCAACTGAAAGATAGAAAGCCGCAGCAGGTTAAATAGTCTCTCTTTCACTCTGTCAACATTATTTTAAATGATGAAAAAGACTGTTGTTACAGAAAGTCAGACTTGGTAGCACAACAAAGACATGTACTTTATTATCAGACTTTTATTTTTAATTCCTTGCTCAGAAATTCCCAGACTGAAGCATGTACAATCAGATCATTTGAATGCATTTATGTTAAAATGTTCTGTTATGCAATTATAGTCTAGGTAACTTAAATAAGGAATTTTACCTTATAATTCATTCAGTTTTAATTAAAAGGCAACATCCGTGGGAGTTAACTTATACAATCCAGAATCAGGAGAAACCTTATATAAAAACTAAACACCTTCAATATGAATTAGGGATTGTGATTGACGGAAAAACAAATTCATCACCTTCAGACTTACATGTAACAAGTTTAATGTAGTTCAGTTTACTTCAGGCTTCACATCACTTCACAACTGCACTACACGTCATTCAGACACAAATAATTCTCAGTCACGTGTTCCTCTAAACAGACAAGCAGAAAGAGGTTTGAGACGACGTACAGAAGTACAGAAGCTATAGTCCTAGGTGCAGGCATCCTGGGTACAAACCTGAGCTGAATGTCTTTCCCTCAGTCAACTAAGTTTACTAATGAACATTTAGAAGAAAAAAAAACTTCATAGCAGCATTAGTCAGCTCAGAAAGCTCCACCGCTGAGTTGTGCAAAGGTTAAATCCATACAGTAAATACTCACATACACACACATTTCAAAGCCACAAAAAATGGAAACATTTTCATAATAGCAGGTTCAGCAAGTGTTCATTTATAGCCGCACTGTTGCAAAACTAAAAGACAGTCAAGCTAGCACATACCTCCAGCCCTCAATATGAAACCCAACAAGATTGAATTTCAGAGGTTCTCAGGGGCTTCTTTTGTTTTCCAAAAGTGAAATGAAGTCTAAACATTGCAAGTTTTTGTAAAACTTACAAGGCAGATTTATTTTCTTGGCTCTTACAGAATAGTTTACAAATGTCTTTTTAAGTCATTTGTTTATATTTTACATTCATTTCATTAAATGTTTTGTGTTAGTTTCCTTTTGTTGTCACTCAGTATATCTTAGCTGAAATTAAACATGTTTCTATCATCAAAGCTGAGGCAGCTAACATAAAATTACTTGTAAGTGACATGTTGAGTACCGCAATATATCTCTGTTGTATTTTTACCCCGGGCCACACGCTAAGCTAGGTGCCAGCAATTGGCCTTGAGAGGCAAACACACTTACAGAATCACAGACGCGCATGCAGACACACAGCCCGAAACACAGCGGGTCAAGCCCAGCCGACCACGACAGCAGCCTCAGAACATAAACAACTTTCACACACTGTGTGAATCAGCTCAGCATTTCAGCGTAGCTTTAGATAAATATGTTTGGCCGCACGTATAAATATATGCAACCATAATTACTCCCCGAGACCCACAAATGACCATGATGGGAAGTCGGTTCCCATAGTTTTTTAGCAGCGTTGCAGGACCAGCCCAACGGTACTGGGAATCCAGAGCTCGGTTTACGGGACAGACGGGGACAGGCTGGGGAAGGTGCTCAACGACAACAAACAGCGGTTTGTTAGGTCGATTGCAAACCAGAGCATTTGTTTGTGCAACTGAAACTATTTTGCGGTGAAATGGTAACCCAAGAGAAAAGTACAGATTTTAAAATATCTGCTCAGACCTTCTTAAGACGGCCATTCTCACTTTCTCTGCTCACAGACAAAAAAAAAAACACACCTCCCAGTGGGCAGCAGCTGTTGAGGTGATAATCTCCATTAGCTACTGAACTGGCTGCTATGGACAAAGCCATGAAAATTTTGTCTCTCGCTGACCCCGTCCGCGTCACACTTTTTCCACATTTTTCAAAGCAAATTTAAACCATCAGACCCAATAACCCTGAGCAATGTTAGTGTTAAAAACAAAATCATTTAAAGCATAAGCAATCGTTCGAGCTTTGCTCCAGTAGAACGCATCTTCCTTTAAAATCGTTCAGATGAAATCAAATGTTTGATAGACATAGGAAAAACAAAAAACAAAAAACAAAAGCTTGACTTACAGCCTGTGAAGCTTTGTCGTTCCAAGGAAAAGTAGCTCAGGAAACACGGCCAGATTATTCCGATTCAGGCGGCTGCAAAAACACAAAAATAAATTAAATACCACATGCATTTTTTTAATATGAATGAGTTTGAAAGCAGACATTGGCAGATCTTTTTATCTACTTATCTAAATAATATATTTACACCGCCTAATTCTTCACTGACTTTATGGGGAATTAAAACTTTAATTTTAATCACACTTGAATGATATTATTATGCAGTATCACTTGTCTTACTTGAATAAAATATGTGGTTACTCTATCCACTACGAGTAAGGTCACTATATAAAGAACAAACGTATAGCAAAAATGAATTAAAAACATGCACAAACCTAAACTATATATTAAAAGTGAGACCTGTTGTTTGTTCAAAAGCTTTGTTGTTCCAATGTTATTTTCTTTTGGCTTGTAAATTATATTTTGTTGTTAGGTTCACATTAACCTTATTCTTATTGCTAGAAACTAAGGTTCAGTTTTGTTTAAGATAGCCTTAAGATGGCAAAAATGAAGATGCAGAAAAATTAAATACATCCCACAGAAGCCGTACTAGTCTGCTAATAATGGTTCCTTATCCCATTTTTGACAATTGCACCTAGCAACCTTACACACACACATTGCAAATTTAAACTTAACCATTAACCCTAAAAGAGGGGATCAGGCACGGTAGGACTGGAGTTTGGCCCCCATCTTAAGAAGCTTAGTGAATATGCTATAGAAGGTCCTAAATTAAAGACCTAAACAATTACACACACACACACAGACACACACCAAACTCAATTATCAAAAGACCATTTAACCTAATGATCTTGCTGACAATATTTGCCGCAAGCAACCGTACTACGCCTCTGCAGCTACAAATCAAATTTTAGTTGCGATAAAAGATTACATCAAACCTATATCAGATGGAGGCTTCAATCATTTCTAAATAAAATGTACATTTATTCATGTTCCAGTGATAAAGTAAAATAATTGTTCTCAACAAAATCAAAGCTGTCACAATGATTTTCACAGTGACTTAACTGGTCCCCTAAAGTAAGTTTTACTAACAATGTTTTGCAGACAATAACAAATGCAAAACTAATGACCACTTTCTTTGTTTTAAATATACACGTTCTCGGCTGTTTGCATCTGGAAAATAATATTTTTCATGATTTAAAGGGTTGAGCACAGCCGTCTAACAAACACTAAACCTGCAAAAGATGAAGGGAACAGAGGGGGGAGAAAGATGAAGGGAAGTGGCTCAGCTGAAAGGGGTGATGGGGAATGTTATTTCCACAAAGACGGGGGAGAGGAGACGATGTGGGAAAAACAAACAGGCGGTCTGACCGGGCTACCGAATGTGTGAAAAGGACCCCACTGAGTAAACAAGGCCTTCACAGGGGGAGAACCCACAACAACTCATCATCATGCTCACACACACACACGGAAGAGTTGAGAGAACTCGGCAAAGTTTAATAATCTGGGTGCAATCATTTAACCCCGGTTGAGAGGAGTGAAGAGGCTTGTGTGCCAGTTCGTCTTGGTGTGTGTTGCTTAGTCTTGAAGTGAGTCAGAGCAGATTAAGGCAACAGAGTGACAGAATGAGAGACAGGCTTCTGAAACTGACAACCCTGACACACACACACACATACCAAACCATGACAGGGCCAGCAACGGATGCTGTGCTAAAAATGCTAAAAATGAAGGGATACAAGAGACGAAAGAGCTTAAAATCAAATATATGCAGACATCTAGACTTCTTATTCTCATCGTCATGTTTTAACCCCAAACTTTACTAAACTGGAATGTATGTGATATGCCAACACAGAGTAGTGGATACTTTATAAATGGAAAGGAAAATGTGTTCAACCCTTTACTCTGATACCTCTAAATAAACACAACCAATTACTTTAGAGGAGCTTCAGAAACGTAAGATCTTGAACAGAAGTGTGATCTTAAGAGAAAAGTAGCAAGAAAAAGCTGCAGTTAAGACCCAAAGCAAAGAGGTTAAGCTTGTGTTTTGCCACAAGCCATGCAGGAGATACAGCCCCGCTCAGATTTAAACTTTCTGACAAATGAACAAACTGCTAAGAGGAATAAAAAATAAACTAGCCAATCAATTTTGGCATCATCACACTATAGATATTTACTTCTTCATCATAGAGAGAGAAGCTAGTTAAGAGTTAATGAAAGGTAAACGGAACCCAATACAGCGGATACAAGAAGAAAACTATTTAAGAGTCAGAAAACAGCAACATCAGCATACAGCCAGAGCTACACTGGAATCATTTGGATTAAAGCACATTAATGTTTTGGAATGGCCTAGTCAAAATAGTAAATTAAGAGAGGTTCTAAATGACCCAAAAGAGCAGAGTGACGTTCATGACATATCACAGAAGACCTGCAACTGCAGCCGATTTCTTAGAGTGCAGATCGTATAATAATATATCCAAATGTTGGAAACATACATTTCCAGAATATAAAGCTCGGTCATTTCTTCTCTCAAACGCTTTTTTTTTCTCTCCTAACCTTTGTCTTTCACCTCTTTTTACTTCAAAATAAGCTATCTTGGACTTTCCTTAAATAACACCACCCTATCTGCATCCGACTTCCACCGTAGAGCATATGAAAACGCGAGCGCACTCACATTCATTTTCCACAGTTACATCAGAGGCTCCTTAAATATTTAACAGCAAGTAGAAATGATGTTTCTAAATTATTCACCCCTTTTCCGTTAACACTCACTCTTTCAGCTAAGAGCTCCGTATGGTCCCAGAGAAAGAGAGAGAGAGAGGCCCACTCCCCTCGGCAGCTCCTGCCTCGCCATCAGAGCCCGTTAGTGGGATAGACATCCCCCTGGGAGGGTGTGTGCTGGAGTGGCGATGCCAGAAAGGTGGTGTGAGCTCATCCTCTTAAAATAGTCTCACAATGCTGTCAGACTTGGAACCCCAGATAATAAAGTAAAGTAAAAACAACACGAATCAAATCTTATCTTATCTTTTGAACCTTGGGGGAGCTCAATCAGATCCTAAATAGTAGCATTGATCTGATATCTTACTTGTTTTAAAGTATATAAACAAATTGAAACAAGCAAAAGGATTTTTTGAACTTTACAAATTCAGTTTCTCCTCCACACAAAAACTACACGGAGGGGCTGACTTCTTAAATTTAATTATTGATAGTTTCCTCCTTAGTAAGCTGCCTTTTATCTGCATGATTAGTAATCAATAATGCAAATGTGGCACGTAACAGAAGTAAAATTAATCATTCACAATAGCTCCACCAACATTGATTTACTATTGCACTTCATGCCCCTTATTTTGTTATCTGTATGTGATCTGTTGCAGCACTTTTATCCAAAGTAGTTTTCTCCTCTGCAAGAAAATATTGAAGTATTAAACTCCATTGGTCATGTACAAATGACCTCTAATTTTCCCATAAATGTAGATAAAATCTCTTCTCATCAAGCCTGTGAATTGCGTATCAGATATTATCTCCTGGGTTGGATGCATTGCTAATCCTTCATTAGGATTCTTTTTCTGTGTTTCTCTCTTCCAAAGATCATTCCTCTGCTCCAATCAGTTGAATTGTCCAAAAACTTCCTGTTCTTATCTTTTTTGCTTGTTTTGCCAGGTTTTATTATTATTATTTTTTTCATTAGAGCAACTTATACCAAGATTTCTACCAGCAACATTTGGCCCCATCTTGTTTGTTGAGTTTGACAAATACACCAACCGCTGGCTCATCATTTATTCTTGCCCTGTTTCACCCTGACCTAAGAGGTCCTTCAATTTTTCCCAAAGTCTGGCATCTTTCATTGTGCGGTGTGTCAGCATTTACTATAATAGCTTGCTTTAATGATCAGGTCCTAAAGTATTTTCGA
This sequence comes from Orestias chungarensis, assembly GCA_032876305.1. NCBI lineage: Eukaryota > Metazoa > Chordata > Actinopteri > Cyprinodontiformes > Cyprinodontidae > Orestias > Orestias chungarensis. The sequence continues at coordinate 1,277,575 of JAVLVB010001120.1, forward strand.
AAACCATGTATTGATTGGATTTTATCGCCATACAGTCTTTATCATCCTAAATGAATTTTTATTAAATATTCATCTGGTTTACATCCAGAAAGAAAATGTCTCACATAAACACTATGTAAATCTGGTTTTGAGCCACCCCAACACCAAAAAAAATAAATGATTTCCATATTTCAGTTTGTCACCTACTACAGATCTTGTGACTTTTAACTGATACTTTTAGCCAAATCTCCTTACTATTTAAATGACACGTAAGAGTAATATACCTGCTTAACTTACTTAGATATTCATATCCTTCTTTGTTTGATTTTGTTACGTCAACAGGACAGAAGTGAGCAACTGCTTTGCCAGCAGCGGGAGAGCTAAAATCATATTGCATTTCCTCTTTCGCATATTGGACTTATAAATCCTGGAATTTACCTTAAGACTGTTGCTTTATTTTCTGATAATTTTGTTATGTGGTTGTTTATATAACCAACGATAAACAGATGTGGTAAAGCATTTGTTTGTGCAACATTCACGGATGAGATCATTCAGTGTTTATTTATGCGTACTATGGAGCCTCTCACTTTATAGAAGGTTTCCTGTATCCTGATTTTAAAAGTACCACATGGATTGGGTTAGGACAGTTGCATTAAGCATGAGAGTTTTTTCTAAAATTTCTAGAATGAGAGGATTTTATGTGGCCCCTGAGAGTATTTTAAACAGACCTACCAACAGCAAAGCATTTAAAAAAAAAAAATAGACAGAAAGCAAATATTAATGTCCTGCCTTCCCTTTTTATGCATTCAACATGGTAACAATAATTACACATTTTTTTTGATAACTAGCTAATCCAAAAATACCCCAAATTCCATTGGATTGGTTGCCCCATAACTGCAGTACTCATCTTGCTTACCAGACATATACAGAACTTATACAGAACTGAAGCAAACTAATCTCGCTTCACTATGCAGACTCACCCACCTTTGAATCGGTGTAATTGAAAGTGAAATTTATATGATGATTCAGCTGAATCCTAAATTGAATATAATAGGACAAGACCGTAATATCACAGAATAAGGGAAACGTGATCCTGATGCATGAACATACGTGTTTATCAGAATGCATCAAAAGCAGGATACACACTGCGAAGGTGTGACGGAGGTCGATATCAAAACATAATAAGAAGAAAACGTTCATTTCCCCATATGTTTCTTAGAACAGCTGCTTGCACATGGCTAGACAGAAATCTCTAGATAGAAAGACTCACACTGACTTGTTTTTACACCCATTGTCAGTTGTTACTATTAACTCGGTTTCTGCAAGCTGACACAGTAGTGAGTCCAGCGTAATGTTTGCAGGCACAGCAACATTGGAAAGAGAAAATCAAGTGGCAAAATACTGCAATTGGACACTAAAAGCTTGCTTTCTGACCGTTGTACACACAAGCTGTGATTGCTTCACTCAGACGGTTTACAGCAAAGAGAGGAAATGCAAAATGCACCAAATCTCAATAAGCTTTACAATGGATAGAACAGGTTTCTAACAAAGCAAAAATAAAATAAAATACAGTCGTAAACCTTTCAATGCTTACAGATCAAGGCTGCAGTCTGTAACCAACATTCAATAAACACGATTTCAGCAGTAACATGTGGACACTGTTCGTCTTTATTAAACCTAGAAACTGTCGCTTAGGGACAGTTTTCTAACTATTTGTTTTCTTTTTTCTTTGTAAGTAGCTAAATGTACTTAAATGACGTGTTCTTTATTGAAGATTCAACCAATTAAAAAAGTAGCTGATATGAGAAAAAAAGATAAATTAGGTCATTATTTTCAAATAATCTGACAAATGTCCAGCTGACATTATAGATATATTAAATGGCATGTAACATACATGACAGTGACATTTATGCATTTAATAATTTAAAAAAAGATAAATAAAAAAGTACTAGTTTATGTTAGAAGTATAAATCTGGATCAGAAATGCAGCTAGTGAACTATCAAACCTGTGTGAACTGAACATGGTTTATAGCTGTTTAACAGCAAAGTTTCCCCGTCAGGCACATCACATGACACACAATTGTTTCCCACAAATAATGCTGAAACTCAAATTTGTCTTATATTTCAACATACGTCTTGAGAAAGATATACTGTTGTGCAATAGATGACAAGTAAGAACTATTGCTCTGTTTAATCACTTCCTTTTCCCTATTCACAGCTAAGTCCTTGCATATATTTAAGAAATGCTTTACTATTGCTCATTTAAAGTTTATTGAAACGCACAAAGCTCAGCCAGCACTGTTTACCTAGGAATTGGAAATTTTGTGCTTCGGTCCACTCCCGGTGCCGAGCTGAGCCTCTTTGTTTCACAACCTGAAGGAATGTATGTTTGTGTTTTCTGGGTGTGTGCATGCAAATGCAGTAAACAGCCACTTCCATGGTAATTTGTCACTTGTCAAAGTTTGGCTGAAAGTGAATGAAGACTGAGTGGCCGGTGGTCTGAGGTGTTAGAATGATTCCAACAAGGTAATATCACACTGCAGTGTGGCGATAATCCTTGCAGTCATAAACAGATGCTAGGAAGCCAGTAACCGCATAGTAAACACACTCATTCTCTCAGGCATGCTGAAGCACAGGGATGTACATGCAAATGTCATAAATAAAAACAAAAATAGTCATTAAAAAAAAAAAAAAATGGGTAGCAAAGCAGTAAGGGGTTAAGATAGGTCGGAAAACTACTAACTAGTAATTATTACACGGAAAGTGGTTCTGAAGCTTTAAAACACTTTAAAGCTTTGTAAAATTTTAAATGACCCCTCCCCCCACATAAAAAAACAAAACAAAAAACAACCTTTAAACTGATCGAATATGGTTTTACACCTGATTTAGCAGCATGTGTCATTGCTTTACAGCTCTGACATCTACAATGAGCAAACATCCATTATCTGACAAAGACCAATTCCATCCAATCTTAAAATCTCCTCATTTAAACATTGTGTAAGATAGAAATCTTTGACTAAAGACAGATATGACCTGAGAGAGCATTCCTTTCCTATCAGCAAAAAATACAACTTTTGACTGGTTAATTGGTCTGGATATCAGCTCAGGGCTGCCAGCCTGCAGTCTGCTGCTTACTCGTAGTTTACAGGCAGCAGCTTTAAAATCCAAAATGCCTCAGTGAGAATCAGTGGTTGTTAAGTTTCTGTACAAGGACTATCTGCATTTTTGACTGTTAGTATTTATCAAAAGCCACATCTGTCTTTCTTAAGAAGAGAAAATACAACTTGTAATTTCTACCAGCTGACTTGTATTATGCATTACCAGGTAAAAACTACTACACTCTCTATTCTCCGTTCATCCAAATAAACTGTGGTCTCTCCATTACTTTGAATGGTTTCATATTAAAAGCTCTTTAAAGTAAAAAAAATAAGAAATAGTATAGCAAATGTTACCCTTAAACTATACATGTGTGATTTATGTTTATCTTGTTAAGTTACTAATAACTGTCTTACACCTGAGAGTTCTCATTGTGCAGAAGATTTTTAAGGTTGCCTGCGAATGAAAAAATCATCAGTGAAAAGGATCTAATTATACAAAAGGGTTTAAAGCTAATCATACGTTTCTCTGAAATCCACTGTCTAGAATAACAGTTGCTATTAAGTTTTATTTTCCAGCCTCAAACAAAATAAGCGCAACAGTCTAGTTCCAGCTGGTATTTCTGAACCTAGACCTTCCTTCACGTTTACTTTAAAAATGTTCTTTAATTAGGGGGTTAGTTAATTACAAGTTAATTAATGAAAGCCTTTTCCAGCTACGGTCCCCATCTTCTCACTACCTTTAATTGCTATTCCACTTTCGGAGCAACTGGACTCTTATCATCCTCAGTCTTGCAATATTTAAACACAGTGGATGCTTTAAGCCTTTAACATACAAATGGAAGATGTAAGGATCAGGAGCTCCTCTATATCCCTTTTATAGCCTTAGGGTGTGAAACAGGAATTTATGACATTCCCATTTAAACAGAAAAATAGAAGGAGAAACCCAGATGGTTGACAACGATGCAAAAACATGAGACAAGGTTAAAGAATGAATGACCGGTGAACGGAAGCGTTAGAGGGTTCTGAGGGGCCCCTAAAAACCAAGATAAAACCAGTACTGACAGAGCAGCCTTGCGTGAGCGAGTGCCTCAACATAAGCCTATGCGTAGACATACATGTGTATATATGTGTGCAAGGGTTTTGTTGTGACATGCCAGCCTCTCCCCCAACCCCAGTCCTCCAAGGCAACCGCCCCACACCTGACCCAGCACTGCACTGATAGGGCCTCCAGAGCCAGTTGCAACAGAGGATGAGAATGGGAACCGTTTTCTGGCCCTGTGGGGGGCAGTCAGTGTGGATCCATCAGCCCAGCTTAGGAGCTCCTACTCTTGGTAGTGGTTCCCAGCAGGCCGCCTTCAGTCCCCTCTAGCCCCCAAAATGATGGAGGTCTTTGAATTGACCCACAGACTCCAGACTCCAGAGATATGCTTTTGTCTGGCATCTGTGGGGGGGGGGGGTATTGATGACTGACTCCATCTTTGTGTTTGTGAACATGCCAATCTAGAAGCATTGCATTACAGCACTATGACAGGGCGGCTGTGTTGTGTGACAAGATCATCAAAGAGACATAGCGTTGCCATTTGCATGAACATGTGCCTTAATCTTCCATTGCTTATGCAGTTATGAGAAATAGTATTTGCAAACATTTATGATCTCTTCATATGATACATTTTTACTTTTGAATTTCAGGCTGTATGCAGTTCATATGCTCTCTTCTCGTTCACAACTGTGTGCAGAAATTCCAATAAGTTCTTTGACAGACAGCAAAACTAACGTATTCCCCCTAGTAGTCCATATAGTCTCCCTCTCTGTCAACAAAGAGCAGCTATTGTGCAGCAGAGAGCTGAGAAAAAAATACAGGTGTAAAACCAAAGCTGTGAAAGAATGTTCTCAAAACTTTTAAAGAGTTTACGAAAAACATCTATTAAAAAGATGAAACACTGTGCACTTATGTGTATGTTTAAGGTGCCATTAAGGTACTTAAAAAAGAAAAGAAAACAACTATTATGAAAGGTAAAAGGATTTTATTGAGTTCTAAAAAGGCTTAATGGTAAAATACCAGAAATGAAGGTACTGGCTGCTGTTTCACGAAAGCACTCACGTATAAATATTCAGCTTCTAGAGCAGGGGTCTCCAACCCTGGTCCTCGAGAGCTACTGTCCTGCAGGTTTCAGATGCAAGCCTGCTTCAACATACCTGAAGCAAATAATTGGCTCGTTACCAGGCTTTTTCCAAACTTGACACTGCTGAATCATTTCATGCAACTGTGTTGAAGCCGGGTTTGCATCTAAAATCTGCAGGGCAGTAGCTCTCGAGGACCAAGGTTGGAGACCCCTGATCTAGAGCGTAAAAGGTGTCAGATAAGAAAAAGGTTTCAGAGTAAACATTTAAAGTTTAAATTGTAGACTTAAAAAAACAGACTTAGCAAAATTCATATTACAATTCAGAATATTTTACAAAGTGCGGCTCCTAATCCAAAACAGGGGATTCAGAGTTTTATAAGGACTGTTGCATTAAAGTACTTTACCTTCTGACAGTTTTCACAACACTGAACATTTTGGGATTTTCTCATATAACACAACAATGAGAACATTATTTATGATTTATGTAGATAGACCAACATAATTGAGTGAATGATTGTGAAGTGGAAGGAAAATAGTACATGGCTCAAGTAAAAGTGTTTCTACCAGCTTTTGAGATTGAATTCATTTACCAGACTTTTAATTTGATCTACGCCTGGTTCTTGTTGTGCCTGTAACTCTTAAATACACATAAATTTAAACCCAACAATTTTTTTACGATTGTATCTTTAGGGTTATTCTCCCATTAATATGTTAACCTCTACTCCAGGCGTATTTTAGAACAACAGATTTTCAGTAAGTGAAGAGTTTTGGTAGTCAACATCTTAAGAAGAATCCTTGACCTTTTACTTTGAATGTAAAGGTAGACTCATCACAACCAGCTTTTGTACTTCTCAGATGAGTCAGTCAAGATTTGTCTCTTTACATTTGTATTCTTTTTTATGTGTCTTTCAATAACCTTTCGAAATTGGATTATTTCTATTGTTGCTACTGGATATTCATACCCTGGATGATTTAGAGTGGCAACATTATCAGAAAACAAATACTAAGACTCAACTTCCCATTGAACAAAAGGCTCAACTTACTCGAAAGCTTATATTGTAGCTCAAACATATCACAACTGATGGATAAACTCATTAAAAAATAACTGTTGTTTCATTTCTTATGAAACTATCGACAATCTAAATTTACTTTCAAGACTGAAATTTTTATTTTTAGAAATAAAAGTTGAAAGACTTTATCTATGTAATTCTTAACTATGTATTCAAATGACCAACATTTTTTACCATTTCTTTGCAACAACTAGTTGCTCAACTTACAACATTCTGCCCTACATAAATGTCGGACTTCCAAATTGTTCTTCTTAAATCAGTGGAATTATATTTTTGCCAATAAATACATATTTTGGCACGTTTAGATGTTATATTTTGACCATACATTTTAGATTTCCCCATTATATTAACCATTATTAGATACGTAATATTTTCTGGCAGAGTGCATAACTTGTGACAAAATATATTTAAAAAAATTTTGTTGAAAAATATAACTGCATCCAATTCTGTGGCAACATTTGTAAAGCAAATCCTTCTGAAACAGTCTGTAAAATAAAAAAATAAAAATGGAAAGCTGATTTACTCACAGCCTCTCCAGCTCCTTCAAGTCCTGGAACGCTCCTCTTTCAATGGTGGTGATTTTATTCTCCATTAACTGCCTGTGAGAGAAACATCAAGAGGGGGTGAGACTCTGAGAAATGGACATATAAGGAGAGAAGATGGGTTGATAGAAAGACACACAAGTTGTCAGAGCTGATGGTTGTGTGAGAGAACAAAAGAAGGAGAGGTATTGCTAAATTGAGCTGCAGTTAAAAAAGAAAAAGGGAAGAGGAGCTAATAGAAAAATGGAAAGAGATTGTCAATAGGGGAGAGATGGAATGGAGGAAGGGAAATAAACCATTGGTAGCATTTGGAGTGAAAGAAGACAAAGCGGAGGGGATGGAGAGTCAGAGAATGTTGAAGCAGCATAAACGAGAAAGAGAGAAACTACAATCAGCAGCAGGTCAATGAGCCCTCAGAATTGACTTTAAAACCAACCCATCAGTTAGTCAGAAACTCATCCGTCATCTAATTTATCCTATCCAACCGCATAGCTGTGACCACTCATTCCCTTAGACCAGCAAAACCCCATTAGGACTGTGGCGCTGACTGAGGCAAGCAACAAAACAAACGTTTATGTGCTGTGAGCACAAGATGATTAAGAAACAGGGGAGTAAACATGAGCCTTAACAGAGAATTTCACAGTGACAGATTCAAAACAACCATTAATTATGCTAATGTCATTTGTGGTCATGCTCCAGAATGGTCAAGATATGCACAGTTTTTACATCTATTTATCACTGTTTTCCAGTCACAGTTTGTGTTTTTACATCATTTTCCAAGTCTTTGTGGTTGCTTTCGATCCAGCTCAGATTTACGTATGTCTGGAATCTGGTTTTGAGTTTCTGTGGTCATATTACACAATTTTATGGTTGTTTGGATGGTGTCTCACATTAATTGTCAAATCTGTATAAAACTTGTAACCAAACAGTAATTTCTAAGTATGTTTTTTCAGTGCAGTCTGATTTTTAAATTGGTTTTTATTTTTCACATCTATCTGTCTGTCTGTCTGTCTGTCTGTGTATAATCGGTACCAGCTTGTTCTTGGTTTGGGTCTATTTCCAGCTGTTATTAGGCATTGTGCACCCTCAACAGGTTGCCACGCCATACACATAGACAATCACACCTAAAGGGATTTTAAATAGACAAATGCACCAAAGGGGTCATGTTAAGTCAAGATCATTGCCAGCATAACTGCTGAGAATCCACACATGCAAACTTCATTAAGAAAGATTGCTTGCTGCAACCCCTGCACCACTGTGCAGTCGCTTGAACTTTAGTATAAATCCAGCTGTGCTGTGACGACCTCAAAGTTTTGGTAGAGAAGATTAGTGAAAAAAACTGCATCATCAACAAAACCAACAAAAACAGCAGACGGGTCATGATGAAAGCCTTGTAGAAGTTTAAAGTAGAGCTTGATTAATAAACAATATCCAAAACTTCTCAAAGTACTATTTATTCCACTGTAAGGAAACAGGAAGAAAATGAGAGCTGAGAGAGGGAAGCGCAATGTTTAGCAGCAGGATTACAATTAAATATTTTCCAAATATTATGCAGCCCTACCGCAAAAGCAGTGACGCCCAAGGTGTTCTGCGGAGGTGCAGAGAATTACAGCTTAAAAGGCACAATCGGCAAACATGGCACTGAATCTTGCAGTCCAGAAATCCCAGGTTGATAAAAGAGCGGAACAAAGAACACTATCAATCGGATTTGAGGTTTGCCATAAGCTATAACGGACACGTCAAACATCAAACAAACACGATTGTGCACGGGTCAGATGAGAAGCGAAATTGATTTAACATGCAAAAGCTGTTTCTGATCGAAATCTAGCACGAAATAGTCTGAACACAGGAACCCCACAATGAAATTTTACTTGGCAGGATTTTACTTTGAGGTTGCATAGTTTCAAAAACATTGATGGAGAAAAAAAAAAAAAAAAAGTGTAGTCTTGTTTGAATTTGTTATGGTATCTTGATACTATTAAAATGGAGATGTTTATTTTTGTTCAGCTTCCAATAGGACAACAACTCCAAGCACACAGCCAGAATCTAACTGGAATTCAGTTCATTTTAAATCAGGTCAGTTGTGTTTCTGCCAAGATAGCCTTGACCAGTGTTACCCCTTGTTAGATGTCAAAAACCCAGTAATGTAACACACTAATGTGTGGGTAAACTGAAATATTCTTTCAGACCAAAATGAAAAGCTAAAAAAGTAATTAGGCTACTCAGTTCACCCATGATTTAGTGCAAACACATTGAAATTAATATAAAACCAGCTCTTAAGGACAAAAGCTGGACGGCCTTCTTTCACTAGTATTTTGTAATTGAGAAGCTACTATTGATTCAGGGGCTAAATAAAAATGCAGGACACAGTTTTCATACTTATATTCACGTATAATTTTCCATCCACTTTATAATTATGCAGTTCTGCTCCTAACATGATGTCAGATTTTTTTGTGAGTGCAAATAAAAAAATGCAAGAGAATTTTGAAGTTGTCTGCACAATCTTGGATATGATAGTAACATAAAACACGCATCGCCCCAATAATTCTTGGAATTGTGTGAACCCACTTGCCGATAAAGTGGATACAATACTTCACGTCTAATTAGGCATTTAATCCCTACAAGAATCTCAGCAATGTGTTTTACGAACCATTCCCATTGCCGTCCCACCAGCAAATCAGAGCTCGGGAACTCTGAACCAAGTCTGATCTTAGGTTGGAAACTTGTTCTTACTTGACTCTCTCTTTTCCATCCCCTGCAGCCTTCCCTTCCAGCAGCTGCATTCCTCTCACCGCGGTTACACCTAATGACCGCTATCTCTTTTCATTCTTGCCCTCCATCATTTCCTCACCAGTGTGTTAATCACTCTAGCACATGGGCCCCGGGGCCCAGTGGTTAAAATAAACCCCGTCTGACACTTCCAACTGGCAGATTAACACGACGGCATTAACAGGTGCCAGGGAGCTCTTCTTTGTTAGTCGCATAGGCTGTGTGCTCAGCGGAGCGACCTGTACAACTTGATGCAGTGCTGCATGCGGCACGGCTTGAAAATGCAAAACAGGATAGGAAGCGGTTTAATCTGCGTCTCGGAGGACTGTACGGAACAAAAGAAAGCGTTTCAGCGCAAGCGTGCGAATATTGTTTAGCTCTGTCTTTGCAACCACCTCCAAACTTTAACTTTCAGTCCACCTCCGCCACAAATTTTGTGCATTTAGATACACTAAATACAAGAAAACAAAGTAACAAACACAACATGAATTTATGTGGGGACAACTACGCATGACGTTAAAACGAACAAAACACATTTAGCAGCAAAAATGTCAGAATTACAACCAGAATTTTTATTGACGTGGGAGAAAAGCCACGCAACAATGAAAATAAATCCTCAATATGTCAATGTTTCTCTCGTTAAATATATTTCTAATGGAACTTTTGACAAGAAAAATAACACCACATTTTGGATACTAACCAAGTCATCCGTGCAAGTCAAGACAGCAAAACAAATTGGTCAATTAGTTATCTGTAATTCAATAGAATGACATGGGTAATAAGTACTAAGCACATGGAGAATATAAACTTTAAAAACCTACAAAGCCAATAAAATAAATCAAATCTGTTAGTATTTAGAGAACAATTCTGCCCCCTGTCAACAGGTTTAGTCCTAATTAATGACCCTAGAAGACGATTTCTTATTTCCAACGTATGATGAAAAAAGCATTTCAGAATGAATTACAATAAACTCTACCCAGATCTATATAGCAGTCTTAATGCCAAATATACTGCTAGTACTGTTTTAACATTTCTAAATGTCCTCAAGATCCCCATCAAGGCCAAATTTCATGAGTGGACCAAAAGATTTTCTTGCAGAGTCAAAAAGGTAATCAGTGCAGTTCTGCAAGAGTCAGCGATCACAGCTTCTGAACGCTAAATGAGAAACAGTAAACATTTTGCAAACATGATGTTTGGCCAAGACATTGGCAATGAACATCTTCTCAAAAGCACAACACAAAATGTGGAAACATTCACAAAACTGGAGGAAGAATAAATGGAGAAATGTACTGAGATATTAATGGTAGGAATCAAAAGATGAAAAAAGCAGCGTTCTCCACCAAGACAATAGTTCAAAAAACACAGCTACATAAACTTTCAATCGTTTCCATACAAAAAAACATGTAGGAGGGACCCATTCAGTTGTAAAGGCAAACATCTATGGGAGTTCATAGAAGAGGCACACTAGAACATTTGTAATGTAATGTAAATGAAGAGTTTGAGATGCACGCAACTAGTTTCTCGTTACAGAAGATGTCTTGACCTTGACATTACTAAAAAACATTCCTCTACTGAGGGTGTAATGTTATATCTAATGTTATATGCCATGTGTTACCCAAACCTAATTTATAGATTAACTTGTTGATTTCTTTTTGTGTGGAGTACTTGGAATGTTGCTTACATCTGGTGTGAATTTCTTATAACTGGTTCATTATATGTTTCTTTCTTTCTTTCTTTTTTCTTTTGTTCTTTATTTGATTATTTTGTTATTTATGTCTTTCTTTCTTTCTTTCTTTCTTTCTTTCTTTCTTTCTTTCTTTCTTTCTTTCTTTGTTTTCCATCCTTGCTTTCCTTTCCTTTCCACATGGTTACCTGAGGAGGATGTTGGTTATAATGCCTTAACAACATGAGAAAAAAAATCGCCTTTCTAAGAGCACTTCTGCTGTAACACTGTATGGCAACCAGACCACCTACTGTAAAATGTGAGCAACCACGGATAAAGAATATAATATTAAAATAAAATCAACTTACAGGACTCTCAGATTCCTCAGTCCTGCGAAATCCCCCTTGGTGATTTTAGTGAGGTTGTTTGCGTTTAGATCCCTTGAACAAGAATAAGAAAAAAAGAGTAAATAAAAACATAAATATGTGTATATATATAAATATAGTTAAATTTATAGGATCTGAATTGTGATTTGAACGTCAGAGACAAAAAAGGAATGTTCATAGATGTTGGATCAATTGGTTTCAAAAAGACGAGGCCTGTTTAATGTCAAAGCCCCACTTGTGCCAAAATCCGTTTTTGATTAACTCGCTGGTCTCCACACAAACCGACGCGGTTGACGGAGGCTCTGGTAGCGCACCAGTGCGAAACCACCAGTGAGACCACAGCGTGGGCCCCCCCACACCCCACACCCAAACCCCCCAGCTGCAGATCTGCCATTCAAACACATCTGACTGTTTTAATTTATGTTCACCAGCCTGCAAATCTTCAGCTTTTCATTTCACTTTTTGAGAGGACAGTGGAAATATGTCCAATGTGTATTTTTTTTTTTTTGGGGGGGGGTCATAATTTATCCTGTTGAAATTGCAGCCACTTAAATGAGCGCTGAGATAGTTTAAAACTGTTAGATGGATAATAAACATTCCTGTCTGTATTTGAATGTATTATAAAAAAATATATACTTAATTTAAAAAGCTCACACTTTTTTGTTTTTGTTTTACTTACAGTCTTTCCGTGTTTCGTGGGATGTTTCTGGGCACGCCGCGCAGCCCCTGTCCGTGGCAATCCACCGTGGTCCCGCTGCAGGAACACTGGGGCGGGCATTGCTGGCCTTGTGCGCTGCCCTGCAGTATCAGGACTGTCACCAGCAGCAGCAGGAAACTCGGCGCCGTCTCCACGGAGCGCACAGCTGCCACCATGACTGCGGCAGGAGTGGGTGACGGATGCGAGAGATTGAACGGAGAAAGAAAGACAAGGCGTCGGGACGCGCGCAACAGGACGCACGGTCGCTTCTTTTTTAATGTTTGTTCTGGTCCTTCCTTATAAGTTATAAGAAAAAAAAGTTATTATTGTTATTTCTTTTACATTTGTGTCCTCTAAAAGCTTAAAGCGCGAAGAGTAAGAGTTTGATCCCAGAGACATACGGCTCTTTGGCTACGCTACAGCGGCGCAAACTTCCACATGTCACCGGCCTGCGGTGGCCACGATCCTCCAGTGACGTGATCTGCGCTGGTGTCTCCTAACCAAGATTTTTTTTTTTTAAATATCTCGGTCCTTGATCTGATCCAGGGGCTTTCTTTCAATCAGTAGCACCAATATGCGCATCAAACGCGCACTCCAGGTAAGGTGTTATTTATTCACAGCACGCGTCCGGCAGCCCGAGTTCTTCCTCAGAAACTCTGCAGTGGCGATGATGATGGTGATTCCGAAAGAGTGGCACGTAGGCTGCGAGTAAAACGAGTGGCATGAAACCCGGCGAGAGAGACGAGCGCGCAACGCTATAATCCA
>JAVLVB010001120.1:1290766-1311026 GCA_032876305.1 Orestias chungarensis
CACACACACACACACACACACACACACACACACACACACACACACACACACACACACACACACACACACACACACTCTTGCGCACTCACTGCGTATTTCCTCAAGGTAGCAGGAGGTTTCAGACAGGCTGTCGGTCAAACAGCAACAGTTTGACCTCGGAAAGGAAATGATTCCCACTGCAGTGTCCTGGTCATCTGATAGCATTTTTGTAAGAAAGCCTATTATTAACAAACACCTGAGGAAATGTGATGGCTATGGTTCATGATCCTATGATTTAGACAGTAGTTTATTATCATAACTTTCAGCCTATGTATCTTTTTTTACCATTGAAAAATCCTTAAATAAGAAGTCATTAATTTAACTCTGAATGTCTCAATTTCTTTACTATTTGTGTAATATTTTAACTAAATTCAAACCTACAGTACCAACAGTATGAGATTGGTTTGGATTAGGATGTTTTTAAATCTCGGTTTTTTTCCTTCTATTTGTCCTTGGTCCCACTCACCTACATTAAAACAGCGAATTCTTCCTTAGCATGAAGTAAAGTTGTACAAATTCCTCCTAATTGCATCATTTCTCCATTCAGGTCAGGTGAAAGGTGAGTTGGGGACTTGTTCATACACGGCAAGGGTGTCGAATAGTCATTTAGTGGAGGTATACACATACGTTATGTGCGTGTGTGTGTGTAAGTGTGTACTCACATCATGCAGCTGGATATTACATGGTTGTCCTTGTTGATTCCAGTGAAAACTGAGAGGCATATTAAGGAATTTAAACATAATCTTTTTCTGACTCCTTTATTAAAAGTGATTTAACATGAATAAATAGGTTCAGTGTCTTTATTCCAATTGTGTGTTAGCAAAACATTGACCAAAGTCCAGCTATTCTTACTAATTGTTTTGTTTCTTCAATTCTATATAGCAATAAGATTTGTTTTTTTGTTTTTTTTTAAGAAACAAAACGTTTTAGTTAAATGAGCACCCCTTGTCTAAGTAGCTAAATTCAATTACTAATAATGTTCGAATTATCTGAGATCTACCAAGATATTAAAACAGGGATTATTATTGGCTACTATGGTCATTATCTTTACATTTAAGGTTGAATGCATAGTAAAAGGTGAATCAAATACCCAGAACCAGCAGTCACTTTGAGGAAGACTTCTTATTTATTTTTGACAAGATTACTCTGTGCAAGGTGGTTTCAGTGTTTGGGCTCCAAGCCGTCAGCAGCCAAAGACAAATTACCAAAACCCTGGATAAAGTGTTTCCTTATAGAGATGGGAAAACATTGCCGAATTACCAAAGTCAGCACAGCACCCTATCAATCAGGATTTGCTGCCGAAGTGGCCTGACAGAAGCTTCTGCTAAGTAAAACCGCAAAGTCATTCATGTTTTTCTTTGAAGTTCCTCAAAAGCTATCTGACTTGTATGAAAAGCTAAATAGACTTCACTAATAGGACCAAAATACGATTCCTATTCTAACCACACACTTTGAAGAATTTTTATTGGTATTTTGTGAATTTGACCAACAGATCGAATCATTATGAATAGTTTTCTAAGTGATAAACAAAGAAAAATATGAAAAATGTGTGGCGTGCAATTCTACTCAGCCCTCTTAACTGTGATCCCATGAAATGCAATCTACAGCTACTAATTACTTTCAGTCTCACATAGTTTTTGGACAGAATCCACCAGATTATGTGTTTTAATCTTAGAATAAATGCTCAGTTGGGGCTTCACAGGTTTGTAAGAAAAAGCAAAAATAACAAACCGCATCCTTAAGACAAAGGCACAGACAGGTCAAGAAAAAAAGTCATGGAGAGTTTTGTGCTGGGTTGGGTTATAAAAATCTAAGGCTATGAACATCAAGTGAGAATGGAAAGAGTATTGAAAACTGCCAACACATGGCAATCTACCTAAAGTGACAGACGGAGCAAGAAGAGCATCAATCAGAAGCCACAGGTACTCCGGAGGAGCTGCACATAATACAGTCTGTTGTCATGACAACTATTAATCATCTTCCACAAATCCCAATTATTTAACAGAAGAGTAACAGGAAGAGAGAAGTTTTTAATAGAATCTGTAAGAAGTCCCAATTATTTTCCAAAAGACAATCAGGGAAACCTTTTGTACCATTACAAGAAAAGCTGGCAGAGACACACCCCAATGATGCACAGCTGCCATTGGACAAAAAAAAAAAAAATGCACTTACAAAGTAATTACCCAAGGCAGCTGAATATAGAGGAGAAGTCCAACAGCTCTGATTTGACCAAACTCAAGCTGAGCTAAAACGTTTCTGCCAAATGAAATGGGAAAAACATCTAGAGGACAGGTGTGCCAAATCTGAAAAGTTTCCGTTGGCACTGCAGCACACAGTCCATCAGCTACTGGTTAAGACTCCAGGAGTTAGCTTTATAAAGTTGCTGGCTGGTTGCTCCCACAATTGAAACGTTTACCTCCTGCTTATTAGGAAGTCCCATTAGTTACGGTACTAAACTCACACGTCTTTTTTTTATTAGCTGTAAATTTTTAAAAAATCCTCTAAAAAATATTGCTCATGAGGGTTAAATTGAATTAACTTTAAGATGAGTAATGTCGTAACTGCCCCTTAGAGACTACACGTTAGTCCCGGTGTCATACGCCTGCTATAGAAAAGACTCACTGGTCACTGATGTTGGTGTGTCATAGTGGAAGGAAGAGAGGATCATAGAGGAGTCAAAGGATGACCTTTATCTCCTGCTATACAACCTCACTTCGGGGCACAAGATGTGTTAGGTCACTGCCTGACCTGTCTGCTTTCTACCCACCCACCCATTGACAACCCCCCACACTTACACATATGCAGACATGGGCCCACATACACACACCTGTGATGTTTCCATATCCTCAAGCGGTGAAAGATCAGTCATGGAGTTCCTGTAGTCTTAGCCCAAGATAACCCCATACCTCTGAACCACATTCCCACATATTTTGTTTTCTTTTACCTTTAGCCCAATATTGTCCTCAAATTCAACATCCATACCTCACTTAAAAATGCCAAATCCCCCAGACAGGGACATTGAAATTATTGTCTCAAATTACAAAGTCATTTGACTACAGGGACGCCCACTGTTCAAAACAAGAACTGCATTAAATTGCATGTGTCAACCAACTATCCTTCTTCTGACCTGAATGGGAAAAGAGGACCTTTAAAAACTTTGAAGTGTGAGTTGTAAGCTTCAGACTTGAGTTTGCAGACTCGCAGATGTTCACAGCCGAAATTAAGACGAGCACAACTTTTACTATCCAGATGTAATAATAGCCAGGTACAGCTATTTTTTTTGTTGATGCATGATTTCTCCGCTGTAGAGCACTGATCCAGATCCATTTTGCACCAGCCTTTTTGCCTGGTCCAGACTGAGTTTTCACTTAAAAACGTACTGCTTCTCTAGAGAAGTCACAGAATTTATGCCGTAAATGTTGAAATCTGTTGAGTTGAGTTTGTATGCCCCCACTCTGAGCTGAAATTAGTCCATCTAATCCTCTTTTTTTTCTCTCTCTTCTTTTTTTAACCCCCCCAAGCATACCAAATTTATTGACTTACAAGGATGGAGCATATAGGGACATGCTCTTTTGAAGCTAAACTAAACACATCGTACAATTTTTCGGGTCCTCTTTTAGAAGATAAAGCCCTTTCTTCACGTCTGTCTCCCTGTCCTCTCTCTGTGAAACACCTCTCCTTGTCCTCTCTCTTTCTCACACACACATACACATGCACACACAGATTCCAGGTGGCTATTAAATATCCGAGTTTTAGTTCCCTGACATTGTTTTATTAATTGGTCACAGCGTCTTGAAGTTATTTTTCCATTTATTGTAATTTTAGAAATCAGTTAATTAATTAGTTGATTTGTTTCTTTACTTTTGGCTTAGATAAGGCAGTTTAATTGCAGGTTGGTAGTTTTAGATATGGTTTATTGACTGACTGTTTTGGCTGTTAGGATGAGCTAATGCAGTTACAAATATTTTTACTTTACTAGCATATGATTGTGTGCTTATTTTGGCATATATATACTGTTTTCTGTAGTCCTATTATTCTGGTGCAGCCCAGTTTGTAAGTGTAGGACAACCCAGATTTTTTGACAACTATGTCAATAAAATTATAATATTAATAATTATTCCAAAGCCAAACACTACTGCATTTCTGTTGCACTACAGAAGCAATGTTAAATATTAATTAGGGGTGTCCCAATTACGTAATGATGAAGGTCCAATATAAGCAACAAAAAAAAAAAAGTCCTGGCATCTTGTATCCAGCATGTAAATCCCAGAGATCACTACAAAAGCGTTTGATAATTTGCTATAGCAGTGGACTATTTTTCTCCATTTTAGGAATATCTCTTAATCAAGCCTTTTCTAACATTTTACAATACACATTTAATATGTAAGTATATATGATTAATGCCAATATCGTATCAGGTTGATATTGGTTATCAGGCAGGTATACAATATTGGTGTTGTATCAGAAGTAAAAAAGATCGAACTACCCCTTATATTTGAGTGCAAAATAACAGCCACTTGAAATATGTCAGGCAGGATACGCATTTTTTTACATCTCAAGATGTATGAACTATTTTGTGAAGATTTCTTATATAAACTAATCCAAGAGCTTTTTTTTGTCATTCATGTTCCTTCTAAGTAACATTGGTAAATTGTTTTGGAAGGTTTAACAAAGCAGGATTAGGCCTAAAAAAACATTAAGTCTTTTTATTTTATTATAAACTTGGCGCTGCGAAACAAGGGATGTGGTAGGTCCAGTGTTTCCATTTGGATTTCTGAAAGCTCACTCAGAAAAATACTTGTTGTCTACAGTGGGCCAGAGGTTTTTCAAAATATTTTTTCACCTGCTACTTTTTTGTTGGTATTCTCCGGGTATTAAAATGTCATGAACCCTACAGGAACAAAGATCTGCTATTCCCTCAAGTGAGACAGTTGGACAGGACTGGCATTGTCAATGAAGACAGGTGCAACTTGACAAACTTGATTAACATTTCTGAAACCATGAGTCTAGAGACCTTGAACCAAGCTATTCTATTGTTAGTGCCACACACAAAGCCAGCAATGTTTTGAAGAAGGTAAATAAATTAAATAGAGGTAGACCTGGTAGAAAACTTGAAAAAGTTTACTCCAGATACTCCAGGTAACTATATATAAAATTTAGTTTCATGACGCGTAGAAATACTGATGTTGAGCTATGTGCAGGTGACCTGAAGGACACAAATAACATTCAAAATTTAGTTTATGTCCCTCTGGCCTTCCCTTGACAAAAATATATATTTTTGAAATGGACTTGTTCTTCAAACAAGAGAATAAAGCAACCAGAAATATGTGTGATCACAACAACATTTAAATATTTTGCCATATTATCACAAGCCACTGTTACACTGTTCTAATCAACAAGAACAAGGAACATTTATCATAGATTTTGGTTAATATTTAGTTCATATTCACTTAATAGGATCACAGACTTGGATATAGGAAAACCTGTAAATGCTCACCTTGTCATTCCACAACAAGACCAAAGCATGCTGCACTGGACTAAGATCTGGTACCTAATGAGGATGGTAGATCACAGTAAACTCATGTCTAACCAACTTTAGCTTGTAGTTTAGTTTGATTCTTCTGTGGTTTTGTTGAGCAACCTCTGCCTTTCATTTTGGTTAAATTGTTCTCACCTGGTTCCAAGGCCTCTTATCTACCCTCCCAGCAATCAAAAACTTGTCTGTTCCCTTACAAGATTCAGATGGACTCTGATGGCTCGTTCCTTAATTACGATTTCCCTTTGCTGAAGTTGGTCTGCCGTTTACATTTACTATACAGTTTGGTTTTTACTAATTAGTTAATTTTTTTTTTTTTTAAAGTCCTTCATCTGTTGTAATCTGGCCAAACTAATTAAAATCATAATACCATATCTTTGCAACATGTGTAGAACAGAGCATATGTACTGGGATCAATGCTGTGGACTCCACAGAGAATAACTGTCTCAGCACTCAGTCTGATACAATTGCCATCATATTCATATATGCATATATGTCCGTGTGTTTGTGTGTGAATGTGTGTGTCAAATTATTTAAAAAGTACATGATGTTGAGGTGATGTTTACCTTCAATCTACACCATCTGAAATGATGGAATCTATATTCGTATTGACAGAGTATTTGCATTCTTCTGCATTTGATTAACTAATGTTATTTGCTGTCGTTGCTAAACATTGTCCCATTGGTGCATAATTCTAGTAGACAGTGACAGCAGAATATTTCTGTGTAGCCAAAATAAATGTGTGGCAGTTTATTTTATAGGGTGGATTAACTTCTGCATGCTAAAATATTACCAGCATTACAAGTTGGTAGACTCGATATACTCCTTGAAACTAGTGATGGGAATCTGCCAGTCGACTGTGATTCTGAAGCTGCTAAACACAGCCAGTTGATTTAGGAGAAGTTTGTGTTATCTTTGGTTTATGACTGGGCTGTAAACCTGGAGGTGTGGGGGAAGTGTGCCTGTGTCTGAGTGAAGAGGTCAACCAAACCACCTGGACTGCTGGGGAGTTGCTACTGAGAAACATGCTGACCAGAGTGTATTTCATTGTAAACAAATAAACACATTTGGGCAAAACATGGCAATTTTCATTTGTGCACAGCCACAAGTTTACACAATAATGCTGGACGACAAAGACAGGATGAAATACAAACAGCAGGTCACATGGTTTGTTGTTGACGACAACGGTTCAATCAAAGCTTTTGAGGATTTGTGTTGCATGTGTGTGGATGTGTGTTGTTAGCCTTGTTGCGATGGGACAAGCAGGCTGTTGTGTCAATACAACAGCCCCACCTCTAAGGCCCGGGGAGATGCTGAGGAGATGAATAGGATCTCAGGAATGACTGGCGTGTTGGAAACTCTCCATTCTCTTGCCTGTGGAGAAAGGCGTGCCTAGTTTCACATGTCAGGTAAATGTGTCTGAATTTGTAGCTGGGTTGTGGGTAGAAATAATTCTTTATTACATTTTACCAGGAAAACAAATAGACTGTAGAGGAGACGGGGGGATGTGTCTGTTCAATAGCCATGCTTTATTGTGCTGATGAAGGTTTTTATGCATAGGCATATTTTGTCAAACCGCGTCCCAGGGCTCACAAACAAGGAACCTCCACCTCACTCGTTTGCCAAAATTTGTCTGTCAGGCTTGTAACTTGCTGTATGCTCAAGCATGTATGATTTGAGATTTGCATTTGTAAACTTTTTACATAATCCGGTTTAATTGTTCGAAAGTCAAGGCAGAAAAACTGAGTAAGTCGTGCAGTTGTAACATGTTTCACATCCTTAAACATGTTCATACCTCTCAAATTGTCCCATGGTGTGATATGACACACACCTCGGGGTATTTTACAAGGAGCTCAGGTGGCATACAAGCACAAACTCAAAACATACGTTTGCAAAGTTAAAGGAATTGTGAATTTCAAGGAATTGTGAACTTAAAGGAATTGTGAACTTAAAGGAAAATTATAAATGGTTTTATGTTTTTTTTGACAAATAAAAACATATAAATGGTGGGATGTAAATTTTTATTCAGCCAATCTTTTGCTACATTGTTTTTTTTAAGTAGTCCTTCTGACTTGTTAGGGAAGACATTTTTCCCCTGTTCTGGAAAAGGCTTTAAATTCACTCAGACTGAATGGAGAGAATCTGCAAACTGCACCTATCAATTGTATTAAGGCCTTGACTTCTATTAGGCCAAGACTCTGGCTGAATGTGTTGGGTTTTTGCTGTACTGCAAAATAAACGTCAGCCTTTGTCTCAAATGTCTAAAAGGGTTTTTTCCCCTCTAAAATCACCCTCTACTAACTTCATCGATCTTAATATCAACATTTACCAGTTCCACTATCCCTGGTGAAGAAAAACACCATTTGCCTTTTTTTACCTCAAGACTAGGCAAGATTAAATCAAAGCCTGCAGTGTTTCAGCCATGTTCAGGTTAATTTTGTGACCTCCGGGATGAGTTCTTGACGCGCCCTTGCAGAAAATGACAACTGCTGGTCCATGTTTTCTTTACTTCTGCATACTAGCTGTGCTTTTGAAATGGCTTTGACATAATTTACAGACAGTTAAATGTCAATAACAATTTCCTATCCTTTTTCGTCTTGAATTTGAGTAGCTTTCCAAAAAAGCAATAATGTAATGAATCAAAGTTAATGTGAGATGAACAAGAGACGCAATTGTTGCCTTGATAAATTAAATCATATTTTAAAACCAACTTTTTGTGTTTAGTCTGGATATCTTTTTCCGAAACAAACTTTATTTTTGATGATTTTGAACCAAAATTACACAAATATGTAAAGAGGAAAAGTTATGTTTACCACACTATGCTGCTATGATGACAATTCAGGTCTGTGCAAATGTCATGAGCCAATGTTTTAATTGTGTAACAAAATATTACCTGATAAAGGTTTTGTATGATTATTGCTAGGAAAAAATGACTTTCTTAAAGCAAAATCATCATTCAGTTCCTGTTCTGAGCATCCATATGTGCACTGTGCACCATTGCGATAATGCATATACCAGAGATTTTAAAGTATATATATATATATATATATATATATATATATATATATATATATATATATATATATATATATATATATATATGATACTACACATTTCAGAGGTATCTTAAATTTCACTAACATTTCGAAGGTCTTAAGACTTCTCCCCCTTTTTCACCTATGTAACAAGATTCTTGCTGCTTGTTCATAAGTTAATACACCGGATTTAACTGTGCAGCATTTGCAGTTACAGACTGTATCAGTAGCTGATGATAAAGGTCATGTGCAAGTATGTCAAAGCCACCAGGGACCTTTACAGAGCTGCTTTGATGCTTTGAGAATAAGAAGGAGTTGTTTAATGTCACTCTTGGTCATCGCAAGGTTACTGATCTCAGCTGGACACTGTTGCAGGCATTTGTTTTGTTAAATTAACTTTGTCTTGTTTATAACTTGAACATGTTATGGCTGCAGAAAATGTGTAAAATGGCTTCTGTTAGAGTTTCTGGGAATACTTGTCATCATAGTTACAAACATTATGTTTTTATTTTTAGAAAACTCTCCATGTGGAATCATTTTTTCTGATATGACAAAGGGTTTGTTTCCAAGCAACACTTTATTTAGAAAAACAAAATTTTCCAAATAGAGTGTGGTATTAGAAATTCTGAAACTGTTCTTTCAAAGAAGTTGCTAACAATTTATTACAAATGATTTAATATCATTAGTATCTTAATAACCAACTCTTTCTGTTACAAGGATTTGAAGTTTAAAAAGCTCTTTAAACATGTTACTTTAATAAATTGGCCATGTTTTTTTAGTTTTACTATTATTCTGCACAACCATCTACTACATTGAGAATACCGAAATATCACCCATTTTCATCATTTTGTTATTGACCCCTTTAGTTTTTAAATTAAAATGGCAGAAATAAACCACAGCATCACTATTTCTCAACCACACTTAAAAGTTGGCATGTGGTGAATTTATATTTAAGCTCCAACACCCAGGTACATTGTTTTTATGACTAAAATCCCTCTGTATGTGCTTGAAATATTCGCCTGCCAATAATTTCTGTTTCGCATTCAACACATGGTTTCCAAACATTGTATTTTTATAGAACCCATAATCCCAAATAGGTTTAATTGTTTCAATGTGTTTTTGTTTGTTATTATACATGAGTATTTAAACCAAATAACTTCATAGGTTTGCATCAGAGCAAAACACAGAGAATCAGCTTAAAAAAACAAGATCAACTTTTCTATGCTGTAAAAATAATAATAATTTCAAAAAATAAGGAGTTTATTATTATTTTTGAATAGATAAAGTCATTTGAAGAAGAGGTGATGATAAGTTTGCTCAACAGCCTTTTTGGATAGGTTACATCTTTATGGGCAAACACAAAACAGCTGACAAGAGACATGGTAAACTAACTATCCATCAGTTAATATTCACTAATGTGAGGGCCGAACTATGAACTAAAACTTACATCATTTCCATAAAAAAAATACATTTGTGTAGGTACAGGACAAAAACTTACTTCAGCCCATAGCCCCACATCTTCCTATATACATCTAGATATGCACTATTAATCCTAAATGCTTTCTCTGACCAGACATCTGTTTTTGCTTAGCATTTATGCAACATGAAACTGGCAAACAAGCACTGAGGTGAACTGTATACACAGTAAACCAGCTTAGGAGGTCTGTCTAGCAATGACAGTAGAAGGGTTTATATCAGACTTGATAATCGTATATAGATTGCCCTGTGGTGCATCATCACAGTCTCACCTGTTCTAATCCCTTAACACAATTATCACCCCCTATTTGTGTGTTTAAGCACAGCTACCATGACTGGTTTTCCACAAGTGTGAACCAAAACAAGTCAATTGCCATTATCCTAAAATGCCCTGTAAGTGCAAGGTAAACAAATGTGCATAGCTAACTTTGCTTAAGAAATAGCATTGTTGTGACAACAGATTATGTCTGAAGCAATTGCTATACATATAGAGAGATTAAGAGTGAAGTTGAACGTAACCCAAATATATCCCCTGTCTCACCAAACAGGGGACGATTCAGCCAAAGTGGCAGGAAGCAGGTAGAAGGCAGCAGGTAACAACGAAGGACCCAGTTTTTCCTGTCTGTTTTCTTTTTTTCTTTTGTTTTTGCAGTAAAGTTTATTTCTCTTCATTATGTGTCTCGCCTTCCGTCATTGTTTTTTCTAGTAGGCTGAAACGAAGCACATGGTTTTAATCAACATTGCTATAAAATACTGCTGTCTCTCACACTGTCAAACATAAGCACACGCAGGCGTTCTAGGAATACTTTCTGTGCTTTAAATCGTCTCATCTGTTTATCACACAATCTTGGAATTGGTAAAATGATTTGCTGTTGTTTACTGTTTATTTTCTATCTGCTGTCCATAAAAGCTTGCAAATGTCACAAGGATCTATTATCCCAGTTTGACCAGCAGAAATCTACTGCAAAAGAGCTGAGGGAGGTTTTACATGTGTAGACAAAAAAAATGTCTTAAATACATATAGTCAGCAAATTGCTTCAGGGGGAATTTTAAAGATAACGTTTGTTGTTTGCTGCGTAACAGAAACAATGTGTGGATTCTTATAGTTATTTTGTAGCTCTACTAGAAAACGGTTCGATTTATTTTTACTTTCAAACGGAATGACAAGTTTCATGCATAATAAATTAGAACAGTTACTTTTGACTGTTAAAATGGTGACATGAGTGTAGATCAAAATAACTTAATTCTGGTTTATAAAACAGTTCGATCTACCAAACGCATTGAACTGTGCTGATAATAAGTTATCAATTTACTTCTCTGAGGCATCAGTCAGGGAAATACAAATTTAATACCTTCATCTGATGTATATTTAATCAAAATGCTATTCAGACTTAAGTTCATTTTTATACAATATTAAAATTAAACTCAGGTCAAATGGAAGGTGGATGAGATCACAAATGTTTAAACTTTGCTTTCTTCTTACCTCACTCTTGGAGGTTAGGGTTCAAGTGATAAGAATACTTTTGCATGGTACTGTGAGTAAGCAGATTGTTTCATTGTTACTGTTTGGGCTGTCACACAGATCAAGTTCATTTCTTGAATTCAGAGTGAAAGTGAGTGTTTAGTACAGAGTGTGAGCTACTAAAGAGTGCTAAAACAGGTCACATGACAGAATAGGGTAAAAGTTTAAATAGGTGTATGAGTAGCCTGAGGGGCGACTGTTTTAAAAGAAAGAACAAGAATAAGAAGGGTGAGGGAGGGAAAGCAAAATATAAGCAGAGACAGAGAGTGGAGGCGCAAGAATGAGAGGGAGGTGTGTAGAAAGAGGACTGTGGGAAAAATCAATATGCTCTCTGGAGCAACTGGAAGAGACAATCAGTCCTGTCTGACCCCTGTCTCCCCTTGGTGTCAGCATGTGTGTATGTGTGTGTTTGTCGTTTTATATATGCATCCTGTTGTTGCATGTGTGTAAGTCAGAAATGTCTGTACGTATTTGTGAGCAAGTGAACCATAAATTGGCTTTTGAATTTATGCAGATTAATAGGCAGATATGTGCACCTCGGCTCGGGCAGTTTGTGTGCCTTTGTTTGTCTCCTTCTGCGTTTGCTGTCCTCAGCACAGATATGCTTTGTTGGCATGACTATAGAGGACAAGAGAGTGATGAGGCCCGTAATGCTAATAGGATAAAACTTCATTACTTTCCCTCTATCAACTTCATGCAAGCGTCAATCGAACAATGACTCGAAGTGGAGTTGAAACGGGAATGGACCGCCATGTTGCGAATGGACACTGTCGAGGCTTAAAGTGGCAGCGCGAGAGCTGCATCTAGCTGGCAGTCTTTAACACTCCCTTTCGCCCTTCAACTCCATCTGGCTTACTGCCGTCTGCAGGGTCACCTACACACACATGCCATGGGCTGTGGGCCAGCAACATTTGGTCAAATGGTTTTGCTTTGATAGCTATTATCAATGGAAAGAAGAAAGGGCTCCTTTTTCGTTCTTCACTGCTTGTATATGTATGTGCATTTGAATGGTTAGGTTTTTTTTTTTTGCAGGCCTCGAGGCCAGCAGC
The DNA here is from genome assembly GCA_032876305.1 of Orestias chungarensis. Classification (NCBI taxonomy): domain Eukaryota; kingdom Metazoa; phylum Chordata; class Actinopteri; order Cyprinodontiformes; family Cyprinodontidae; genus Orestias; species Orestias chungarensis. The sequence continues at coordinate 1,303,424 of JAVLVB010001120.1, forward strand.
TTTCACAGAGTATCCACTCGACGTTTGGGGTTTGTATAGCCGCCTTGGCCCTCCATTGTCCGTTTCCCTCCTGGATTCAGCTTCTCCATCTGCCCCCCGGGGCCTCTCAGAACGTCAGGGGGTGTGGGTGTAAATGCACAGATGAAAGAGCATGCAGGAAAGAATGCAATTTCGTTGGCAGGAAGAAGTTTACCAATCATAGAATCATCACCTAATCACTTCTTCCACCCGTCCTTCCCTTCACCCTCCTCCTCCTCGTCTATCTGCTGTGCAGTTGCAGGGGGTTAATTGAGGTCTGACCAGCAGGGGGTTATTATGACACCTTTCTAAAGAGGACACATTCACAAACCTGCAATACACAGTTTATTATGACAAAACAGTGCCTCATAGGGTGTTGCCATCCTTTTACTACTTGAACATATTTCTCTTGTCATTACATTACTTAAAGGTGGGCTGTGGTACATCATATCGATGAAGCTGTTGATATCAACTTCATATCATCAACTTCATCGGTCTGCCTTGTTTTGTTGGTGTGTTTTTTTTTACCACAGATGCTTGACTGAATTGAGATATGAGGAAGTTGGTGCCCAAGTCAACATTTTTAAATTTCCCTTGAGTATTGCTGCCTTGTGGCAAGAAACATTTTCATGTTGAAACAGAGTACCATTTTCATGAGAGTGCATACAATGTTGCCTAATGCATCACATTGCCTTCCTCAGCTTACCTTCCTCCTTTGTTATTAAAACACAGGGTTCACCACTATACTAGCATGTACAATATTTCAATGTGCAACTTGATTTTAATACGGTAGCTACATGCATACTCCATACACACCTTAGTCAAATTTAAAGTGTATTTATAGCCTTGATTTAGACCAATATACTTAGTATGAACTATCCAGTCTCAAAGTGATCTAGATGTAACCATTAAAACATAATCTGGGATTTAAAAAAAACTAATTTCATTAGGTATTATAAACTAAGTTAATTCTGTTTTGGTGTGATTCTACAGCAAAGAATATTGTGAGGGGAAAAAATGTGTAAAAAATCGTAGTTTCTAAAAATCGTTCTAATCAATGGCTAACTAGTCCGTGAAGTAGATGTAAAATACTAGAATCTCTTTGTGATCTTCCTCTGTGAAATTCTATCGAGCAACAAACAATTCTCACAAGGCTGTGTTTGGTAGTTCTACTTGGAAATTTGATTCTTGGTGCACAACATTTTCTTAAGGAAACAAATTTACCTTCTTCTCTGATGATAACGGGATTGAGGTTTTGTCGTATCGGAATCTTAAACCTCTAATTTTAAAGATCTAATCTAAAGAGTCCTTAAACCGATCTGCTCTCTGCAAACTCGCAGCTTCACCTTCAGGTGTTCACTCAAGCTTTTCAGCGACATTATCACTGTGATATTTACACATGTTTGTTACTATAGTTTCTCAGCTCTCTTTGTTTTTATTTTTATTTTCCTATTTCTGCAGGTGTAAAAGCAGATTCCCAAAATGTAGTTTAGTATTCACTCCTTTCCTCTTTACTAAATTTCTTGCCAACCTCTCTTTCTTTTTCTCTTTTTCCTTTTCTTTTTTGTCTCAATGTAAAAACCCCAAACAAATTCTAATTAAACTTCCAGTCGAATAAACATTGAGTAGAACCTTAAACATGCCAACGTAATATTTAAAGCTATGTAAATGGATAAGAATCTGTAACATAACTTTAAATAGCACTTACGGTATTTAGGTCCTAAATTTCAGATGCTGGGACTCATTGTCTATTTATGGATTTTAATCTAGGCAAAAACAGGATAGAATTCAGAGGAATTCATATTAAAATCCAATTCTACATGTAGAAAACAACTTGAGTTTTAAATTAAATATCTACCAAATTGTGTCTGATGATAGCCTTCCACTTTCTGATTGTGTTTGGGAAAAAAAAAAAACTTGTGTGTGTGTGTGTGTGTGTGTGTGTGTGTGCGTGTGTGTGTGTGTGTGTGTGTGTGTGTGTGTGTTGGTTGGGTCAGGTTTAATGATGGTTTCCACAGTTTAGGCATGACAATCTTTCCCCAAATCCAGAAACACGCTGAAATAATTATTCCAACATAGAAGGGTGGCACAGTTCATGTGTGGTTGTATACTCCTTCTGCATGCTAGCAGAGGTTAGGTCAGTGTCCTTAAGCCAAATTCACTTCTTGATTATGTAAATAATCACAATAAAGCAATGCAAACACCTCAGCAGCCACACCAAGACCAAAAAAAGTAATAAAAGCGTTGGAACAAACTCAAATGAAACAACCAGGTTACAGTGACATAACCAGGCAAAAAGGATTATCACTCCTGTATTCTAATATGCAAGCCCTTTCTCAACTCCATTTAAATTCTCATCTGGAATTGTTTAATGTGAAATAGTTGCCATGCTACTATCTTTGTGCAACAGTTAAGATGCTTATTGAAGCGGATGTTTAACAGTGGGAGGCTTTGGATCAAAGACTGACATTCACCTTTTATATTCCCTCTTTTTTGATGCAGGATAACTCACTCACACATACCATTCATGAGAATCGACAGTTCAACCAAATCAAAAAGTGACATTGGCTTAGCTCTTAGTTCAGAAGGGTCTTTCTAGTATACACACAAATGAGCAATTCCTGCGAGGTTTTTTTTTTTTTTGGGCCCCTTCTGGCACACATTACCTCCACAGGGCACTCCCCATGCTTTGGCACAATATACAGAGAGAACACACAAAAAAACCTCATGCACACATTTTGGCAGCAACGGGATCAGGCAGCAGATGCTTCTGAATGAGATCCTTCGCTGTGAGTGATTCATAATGTGACCATTGAAAATCACTCGGAACACATTCATAACCACTTAGAGTTGCCCATGAATATTCACAGCCCAAATAATCTACCAAATACAGGATTTAGCTGTTAGTCTAGACAATCACACATGTTGAGAAAAACGGCTTACGACAGCTCTGCTTCTTCTGTTTTATTTCACATAGCATGTACTTCTACGACTTTCAAAACAAAGTTTAGAGTCACGCAATTCAAATTAATTATAAATGTGAAGAATTATTCTTAGCAAACATTTTTACTGAATGTTGCTGCATTGAAGTTCCCCTGGAATGACAGACCATCGTGGTGGTCCCCCATTTGCACTGTATTTTTAATCATTGGGGAATCATACTCTCAGACATCCCGGGTAAACTCTATTTAGGAGCCCTGGAGACATCCTGCGGATAGCCTAAGCAAAAACTCAAACATCTTGACTTAGTGGTTGTTTTCCCTACCCTAATCAATGGTCACAAGATCTGAAAGAACAAGATTATGGAAACAAGCGGCCAAACAATGCTTCAGCGGCACAGTGTACAGGTTCTCCCTTACCATGAATTTACACCATGCCACCATTCGTGACCTGACATGGGAAACATTCTCTTCTGCCCTGCTGCAAAGCCAAGAGGAATGCAGAGAAGCATCCATGGGAGATCCAAAATTTCAAGACAAAGCCAGTCATAAATGTGACCCAAACAGTTATTATGGTAAAATTACATTGCTGTTTGTCTTTTATAGGATTTGTAGCATTATATAGTAGATTTGAGTCTGAGAAATGGAAGTCTGTCGTTGGTGATTTGTTTTGAACACACACAATCTTTGTTCATTGACTCCACTTGCATATTTAAAAATGCATCTAGCAAAAATAGACTTTGGTCAAATTTTTGTGGACTCTCTCCAGGCTTAAATATATGGTTCTGAAGGGCTCTCAGAGTAGAACGCTGCTCCTACACAAGCAGAGGACCTAGGGGAGGGTGCGCTGGTTGGGATGCCTCCCTAATGAGGTGTTCCAGGCACATTTCACTGAGGGGAGACCCAAGAAAAACTGTAGAGACTATGTTTCTCAGCAGGCCTGGGAAAGCCTTGGAATTCCCCTGAAGAAGCTGGACCAAATGGCTAGACAGAGGTCTCTCTGAGTCTCTATTGGCTGCTATCCCCATAACTAAACCCAGATTAAACAGAAGAAAGTGGATAAATCGAAGGATGTAACTTAATTTATCCAAGACTCTGTTCCAATGTGATGCAAATAACGCCGATAAAGGTTGAAATGAGTCTCTATCGCTGTGTTTTGTAATGTAGTAAGGAAGTGCAAGTCATTTATCACCGGCTGACGCTTGTTCAGTCTAAACTCTCTCTAACTTCCACACATCACCTGACTGGCAATATTTAAGTTATCCTGAGGGTTTTGTAGCTGTTACAGAGATGAGACTGACATGAATTTAATTAAATTAACTAATCCAGGGAGGTTTTACAGATAACTTAAAAAAGTTTTTTTTTTCTGCTCTGTGATTCAAAAGACATCTAAAGCTGTCAGTATGCTTCTATGGTCTTAGTACTCTTTTAAAAATTATATAGACTGTAAAGATCCTACTAAGCTTACACCATAGTCCAGGCTATGCTATAACATGATGGTCTTGGACTGTGCTGGGATGTGATTATGCACAAAAAAGTCATTCAATGCTAGAAGCTGAGCTGGTGTTAGGAGGCCCCACATTATGAATGCAACCTCCATAATTTCGATTCTGTAGTTTTGTATTAACATTATATCCTTCATAAGACAACTCAACAGATCTCACTGAGAACTCACCTGGCCCTAAAATGCATCCAAAGTTATCTTATTATATCTGGACAAATCAAAATACAAGTAAGAAGACATATTTAGGATGGTTGTCCTTAAACCACCCAGTGAGGGAACCACGAACACATGCACACTGCATTAGTTTTAGCTGTCTGATCAAGGGGCAACCTCCAACATGAGGTGACTTTTCTAATGTTTGATCTTCCATTGATCAGTAGATACCAGGAACTGTGTGGTGGAGTGATTTTCTCTCTATCATGTTATTTGGGGTGTTCACTAAATCCTCTGACATCGCAACTTTATGAAATAATGAATGCAAAGCTCAGCATTTCCATAAAAACGAAAGTCCAATCACTTTTAGGAAGTAGGGTTTAATGTAAATAATCTAAATAGTGTAAGGAAGGCTAAGTTGTTTTGTGGATCAAACTATTTAGTTGGATCACTGACACTAAGTTTATTTTATGTCCCTCACTGTTTAAGTTCTGTTAAATCTATTAGATAGCATCTATTATGCCACACAACTGTTTTTTCTTTTAAGATTTTTGTGGCTCTAGTGCCTTTAATACATAAGCAACTAGGCAAGAAGAAAGGCATAGAGAAAAGGAAGACACGGAGCAAAAGGCCTAGAATTATTAATCAAACCATGGACACTTGTGTTAAAGACTGTAGCTTCTATATATGGTGTACCTACTACTGTGTGCAACTGAGCCATGTGGCACACCACAATTAACAGAGCTTTTAATTGAAACAGGTAAATAACAATGTGGCTCAGATTACTCTGATAAGCTTTGTGTTTTTTGAATGTGAAGTGGGTAACTGGGATATGATCACCATGGATGGATTTTATGATCGGGTTTTTATGGTCACAATCAGGTTTGTCTCATTGATCAGCAAGGGCAGATGTCAATACCAGAACTAAACAGAGGGACTGGAGCAGGCAACTAGTGCATGTCCAAATAGTCTTTCGAATCGTCTATAAATGAACAGTAAATACGCACATTATGAGGCAGAAACTAACATGCTGCAATAATAGGGGGTGATGCTGAGCCCTATAGGCAAAATTGGTACTTTTCTTTTATCCAAAACAAAAATATACAATAGTTTCAGGATAAACTTCCTCTTTGGTTATTATTAAAGCAGACAAACCTCTCAAAATCAAGACAAACAGCTAACGCTTCACAAAAGCAAAAAAAAAGTTGTACTTTTATCAACTTACCGTTGAAAACACAGAGAATGCGCTACGTCCAATGCTGGAACTGCTGATGTTTGGAGCTATTAGCAGCTCCATGCTTCTTTCTATAGAAGTCAATGGGAGTGTCCGAACTGTCTCTCTCTATGGCGCTGATTGTAACGTTAGCTTCTAATGAGTGACGGTGTAGACGGCCAATCACACAAAGGATCCAAACAACAGACAGGTAATCAAGTGCTGGTGGGCGGTCTAAACTCAGAGAAGCGGGCTTCAGCTTGAGCGACTGTTTCCCGCTTGGTCCTAGTGCTGACAATTTCGGTGTAGTGTCGCGGAACATTGTTTTTGAAAGTAAAAAGTGCCGGGGACCAAAACGGACATTTGAAAAAGTGCAGGGGACATGTCCCCTGTGTCCCTACCCAAAATTACGTCCGTGAATGTATGCGGTTTGTGGCAGACCTAAGTGAAAAATCTTATTGCTTTTTTTTTACACTGGCTTTCTTCGTCCTTAAAATTAAGAATAAAGAAAGATTTGGCAAATATTAGTCCTGTGGCCTCAGGATGACTTGTTCTAGTTGATTAAAGTCCATTGCCATATCTGTAATTTTAGGCGACCATCAATGTTTTGGTAATTGTGCACTTTTTACACTTTTAGATGACAAATAGACCTTTACAGAACATCTGGATTCAAGGTGACTTTAAATTAAACAGAGGGACTCTACTTACTAATTGAATTACTTATTACTGTGTTCTAGTTAACGGTGTTAGAATGAAGGTGGCCGAGCATGAACATTTATCAAGAATCAAGAATCAGTTTATTTATATAGCGCATATTTACAACAAATATCCACTCAAGGCACTTTACAAGAAAGTCAATAAAAATCATAGATACATCATTACAAATCAGTTTGAAAAAGTTTCCAATCTATGGAACCCCAGCAGATTGGATCGAGTCATTGACTTGCAGCATTCACTCCTCTGGAATAAGCAGACAGAAGCGATGGCTTGTGTTGTCTTTGACTTTACAGCAATCCCTCATACTGAGAATGCATGTAGCGACAGTGGAGAGAAAAGAAAGCTCCAGCAGAACCTGGCTCAGTACAAGCAGCCGCCTGTCACGACCGACTGTGGGTTTGAAGAGAAAGAAAGCTAAAAGCTACAGAGGATACTAAAAAAAAGAGTTTAGAGCAGCAGAGTGTCGGTGGCAGCATCTCAGTCCATGGTCTCCTCCAAAAGGCTGTCTCAGCTAACAGAACGGCAGGTATCATTCGTTGCAAAAACGCTGAAAAAATTGAGTGTCCATGGTTTGAGTACGTAATGTGATGTAATTACACAATACAATATTGTTGATTACTTTAACATCTAGATTTTTGGACCAATTTTAAAAGTTAAAAAGTATTTTTTTGCATTTCACATGTCTATGTATTTTTACACTGTATATCTCTCAATGTAACAGCATTGACACATTATTACAGAACCACAACAACCATGTCACAATATTATATACAGGCAGCCTCTTTTCAGGTTGAGGCTGGGCTTACTATGACTTATCATGGGAGAGTACACTTCATGTTTTTTTTTTTGTTGATGTTTCATCTCATGCAGTGTCAAATTTTATCATGAAGAATGCCAAAACCTTTGGATTTTCCCTTTTAGGGTCTCACAGTTGAGTGAAAAGCTGACAAATAGAAAAAAAGGCTCAATAACAAAACAAACGAGGTAGGTGAAAACTAGAAAGACACAGAGGAAAATGAAAAGAACTTGAATCAGCGGTTCATTTTATGATTGAAAACA
>JAVLVB010001120.1:1311126-1328738 GCA_032876305.1 Orestias chungarensis
ATATATATATATATATATATATATATATATATATATATATATATATATATATATATAAATTGTCAAATATAGTAAATCTGTGGTGTGGAATGACCACAAAGAATATCAACTGCAGACTCAATAAAGATGACTTACTTTATTTACATCCCTCTCTTTGATTGTCTGCAGCACTTTGTCTTTTCCCACTTGTAGCGGGACATGACTTCATAGATCACAATAAGTGGAGTAGATGCCTGTGTGTGTGAGACCTTTGTGTAAAGCCCTACTGTGTGATCTTGTCCCTCTGTTGCTTCCAAACAAACTAAGACCACATGTTTTTCTACCAATGAATTGAGGACCAGAACTGGGAAAGCACCTTGCAGCCCTTTCTCCGCCTGCCGCCGCCCTGCTCCGTCCCTCGGCCTCCACCTTCTTCAGACATTTTCTCCTGCTTCCTTCCTTCCTCACCACATCCAAACCATTTGTCTCAGCCGGCACAACTCTGTCTCCTCTCTGATCTGTCACATCTAATTTCTACAATACGTTAGAGGAGTACCTCACAACAGCAGGCCGAAAGGGTTAGCTTAGTGTGAAATGGATTATTGGAAACTGGATTTATACTGAGAGTGTATTACATGATCTAAAGGCCTAGTGCCTTGGTGAGCAACCTCAGAAGAATAGAGCCAGGATGAAACATAAATCAGAAGAAATTCCTAATATTTGTTTATAGATGAATATGGAATTAGAGCCCTCCTCGTTACTCGTGGGATGCTGCAGAGAGCCAGCGAGATGGAGAAAGAAACTGTAAGGACTGCGATGAAAACAGGATATGGAAGGAGCAGGCCGAGGGAGGAATGGAATAACAAAGAGAAACAAAGCAGAGCAGAAAATTAAGAGAAGAAGGGAAAGGGTGGTGCTCTCACCTTTCTTAGTGCTGTGCTGAGACACAAAGAGCAAGTGGCCTCTCCATGACAACTCATACACAAACATGAGACTTTCTTGTGTGTTAAAGTTTAATACAACTTGTTAAGAAACAAATTTGTTCCACTAAAGTCTAAATTTTTATTTATTATAAACAACTATCCATGGATGCAAGATAGTGGTGAAACTAGGCTAGGGCCTGGTTGATGTGCTATGTCTGGGTTTATTATGGATTAAAAAACAGTATAAAAGTATAAACAAAAAAAGCCAATGGTGTCACATCCACAAAACAGTGCAAGTATCACCGAAAGGAAGAAATAAGAGACTTTATGTTTTCAGGTTTTTTATAAATATTGATTGAATTACAACAAACATTCAGGGACCATTGTGACACTTTCTGAAACTTTCTGACCTACATACAGAATGGTTGAAAATATTGGACATCACCCTAAATACATGATCACAAAAACAAGTGAGATGGTAGCATCATACTTTTCTTGTCAATGTTTAGTGGGGAAGGTTGACGTAACTCAGAGAAGTCTGAAATAATTCTGGTGTGGGAGACAATTTGGTTCAATGATATTTATTACAAAGATTGTGCAAGATGGCTGAATCCAGGAGGCACAGATAGATTTGGCTTGAGCACAGATCTTATGTGGAGAGAAAAGGGAGAGATGAGCGGATTCCAAGGTTGAAGGTTGTAACCAGTGGTGTAGTTAAGACCACCTAAACTGAGACTGAGACAAGACCACAGTGTATCAAGACCAAGACGAGACCAAGACTTTGAGGGGTCGAGACCTAGACAAGCCCGAGGCAGGGCGAGACCGAGTCAAGACCAGACCAGTATCCCACGTTGCATGACACACTTATGTATGATAAAATGTGGGACATGCAGACCACAGGCACCCTTCAACCCCTTCTATTTTCTTGACCTATATTATATGAATCTATGTATAATGAAATATGTTACACATATTTAATGTGTAACTTCTTCATAGAAGTAAAAGAGACTGCTGACTCTATCTCACCCAGGAGAGGGAGCGTGGCGTCTATCATTTACGTCAGTTGATGTTGATTTAACATAAATACACATTACCTACATAGCTTTAGTCACCTGTCTCGTCATTTTTATCACTAATATACTTGCGTCTAGAAAGGGGGTAAATAACCGGCAAGCAAATGAAACCGCTGTCCTGAAGCGTACTGTATACACATGGTTAGCAAACGCATTAAGCTAGTATTCACTAAATCTCACTACTTAGCTTACCTTTCCTTATGCTTCCTCTCCAAATGTCGGTAAAAGTTGGACGTGGACCCAGCCGTCTCCGTTAGCGTTGCTTTGCAAAACTTATGTATTGCGCTGTGTTTTCTTTTGGCTCTGGTTAAAGTAACCAAATTTTATGACAGACGAGTTGGCTGACATCTTCTCACTGCCACCTGCACTTTCGTGGGGGGCGTGTGAAGGGGGTGGTGAAAGCCGTTAACGGTGACAACAATTTCAAATGATAAATGAGTCAAGACTCAAGTTATTGGTTGTGCTCAATAAGTTTTACGCAAAATCACAGCAATGATATTAACAAGTAAATCTAAAAGTGCACAGGTAGTTGTGGTCTTGAAATTAAATCCAGAGTCCCCTTTGTCCGAGACCGAGACAAGACCGAGTAAAAATGTAGTTGATTGCGAGACGAGACCAAGACCAAGACAAAATTTGGAGCATTGACGGTCGAAACGCTCGACTTGGGAAATCTTAACTTTTGCCAATGGACACTGGAGCGTTAACCAATAAGAGAGACCCTGCTATGTGATGTAATAGCATATTTTCCAATAAAGCGGATGACCCAAAAGTGATAATGGCGGATAAAGTTATTGTCGCTGCTTTCGGTAATCAAAGTGAGATGAAACTAGTGCTGAAATCGATCCTCGTCAGCGCAGGTCCGGGAGGAGCTGGTGAAAATCACCAAACTCTGAACACAGCGGAATTTTTCTGGAGGATACAGACATACCACCAAGGCAGCCGGCAACTATGTTCTCTTACTTCTGTTTATTAAAGAAAGCCAAGCCACTCTCTCAATTTCATCCGCCATTATACAAAAAGACTGTCGCAAAGACTAGCAGTGGGACCAGAGAAGACTGGACTTTTTAAACCAAAACGCGTTCAAGCTGAATGAAACATTAAACTGCCTATAGTCAGAAAAATACAGTTTATATTTTTAGGGTCAAAAGACTGAAGACTTGATGTTCACCTGCCAACAGGAAAACAAATCAAAAGGTGAGAGATGTAATAAAAAAATCAAAGTATTAGTGTGTTAGGCTGGCCCAGCCAAAGTCCAGACATGTATCCTAAGTTAAGTCGCAATTTGCATATTTTTATTTGTAAAAAGTAGACATGAAAACTCGGCATATGCAACAAATGTAAACATACAACCCCAAAACATTTATCCAGTGTACAGTGGAAGCCTGGTTTTAGCAGGGCCAAGATGGAAGTTTATGTTATATGTTTTTGTGTGAAAGTTTGTGGGCCTACAGAGAGAGATGCCTTGGCTGTGATCCTGGTTGCGTGTGATGGAGAACTATACAAATTTCCAAACAAACATTCTGGTTACAATTAAGTGCAAGAATCACTGAGACAGAAGTTCTGTAAGCAGAAAAAAGAGAGCATAAAAGAAGAGATAAAACAAAACAGCTTTGGTTCCAGGTTGTACAAAATACCACTAGTCTTGCTATTTATCAGACTTTGTTGCACATTAGACCAAATTTTAAAAACACCAAAACGCTGCATGGAGTCTATACTTAATTAGCAAGGATAGAGATTAATGCTTATAACACTGCAAATCAGGAAACATTTCAACTCACAGGAAATTATTATTCCCAGAACAGAAGAGAAAATGTTAAGCCATTAGGCAGAAGCTTTAGGGACTCATCAACTCCAAAGTGCTGCAAACACATTGATTTACACCTGCTGCAGCTGAGTTCACAATGAACATTAATAAAAGCCCTGACTCACATACGCTGAGACAGTGCCTGAATCGTGAAATGGTAATAGACCTGATCCTTTTCAATCTGGCAGTAGCAAAACAAGACAAAAATACACGTCCTTTCTCCATCACTTGGTTCACTTTGGCCTTTGAATCTCCAAGTGCTTGAGGGCAATTGTGGAACATAATCCTTGCTGTGAGACCTGATCAGCCTTAGGGTCTGTTCCTACCCTGCACTGACTGACAGGCTTTCCGAAGGTGTCGAGGCAACATCCTTTCATGGCTTTGAAACATCTCAGTTGGCTTATCTTTAAACCGGTATCAGCATAAAAATGCAATTTTACATTTAACATTGCTGTTTTATTCTTTTTTTCAATATTTGGATTTAAACATAAAGACTTGAAGGCCAATTAAATAAAATTTCTGATACAGCATTCTTTTATATAATTGTATGTTTTTTGGAAGAACAGGGATTCAGTCTTCCATATATTCCAATTGGTCCTATTCATAAATAAGTGCACTAAGTACAGTTTATTATTCAAATTACATTTAAAAAAAATAGCTTCCAAGTAAACCCAGCATCGAGTTGCAGTATGCACTTCTTCTGGACAAGCATGCAGTGACAGTAGTAGCTGGCTTTGTGTCAATCTTTGTAAAGTCTGTACTATGTCTATATAATACTATTTTTTTATGCTTAGGGATCTAGGTTATGGGACAGAAAACTCTTTATATAAAGAAATTTATTACAGCAAACATTTCTTCACTTTCTCAATACACAAGCTTTCTAGTCTCTCCTTGTGTCCTCTTCGCCTTCAAGACATTTTTTTCCTCTGAGTAAATCTACCAAGTTACTCACCTGTTTCTATCATTGTTCTGGCTGCTTATTCTCCCTCATCCAAGCACCTTCGTCCACACTCTTTTATATTTACCTTCTCTCAAATGAAAAACATTCCTCTTTGAGAAGTCACAAGCTGATGAACTGCATCTTTCAGCACCACACCTAAACCTTTCACAATTGATCCAATTCACATTCCACTCATGACCTAACAGTGCTGACTGCATCATAGTTGTCCTTTTCTAAACAGTCCCCATTTCGATTGTGAAACCAGAACCATTTGTGGCTATGACATCTTTGGTTTGCCACAACTTTCCCAATTTTCTTTCATGAATGGAATCCTAGGTGAGTTTGTCTTTTGGTTTGTTCCACTGCCTTCCTCCTAACACTGTAGATGGTGCTTTAGCAGGTGCTTCGCCCAATATGGACCAAGTATGATCCACAACAAACTCTACAGTACCATTTATATGGGAGTGTCAAAATCACTGTATTCACCACAGAGTATAGCCTGGTTCAGTTATGACCTGACAAGGATTTAAAACACAAGGTTATATCTCCCTTTGTGGAACTGGGAAGAGAAAGAGGTGAAAATCCTTTTCACCTTTACACTGATCTAGAGCTAAAAATATCATATGCTGCAAGCAGATGGAGCTAACATGTTTGACCAGCAAATCAGCAATATGTATTTAAGATGCAACTAAATAACAATAATATAATGTAGACATGAACTAAAAATCCTTTAGTAACCAAAATTAGTTGATTTGATTTAGATCATTCCTGGATGGTTATTAGCTGATCTGAAATAAATAAATAAAAACATATTTTGTTGCAGCAGTGAAAGCACTGTCTCTAATCATTTCTAGCAGTCCTAAAAGAAATTCAAACAGTTCACCTTACAGTAAGACTTAAGTTTATAAAAACTAGGTCTGGGTAAAGGTTAAAGGTTGACACAAATTATATGGATCAAGAATCAAGAATGAAGAATCAGTTTATTTATATAATGCCAATTTACAACAGATGTCGTCTCAAGGGACTTTACAAGAAAATCAATTAAAATCAAAGATACATCACAACAAATCAATTTGAAATAGTTTCCAATCTAAGGAACCCCAGCAGATTGCATCGAGTCATTGACTTGCAGCATTCACTCCTCTGGAATCAGCAGACCAAAACAATGGCTTGTGTTGTCTTTGACATTACAGCAATCCCTCATACTGAGCATGCATGTAGCAACAGTGGAGAGGAAAAACTCCCCTTTAACAGGAAGAAACCTCCAGCAGAACCAGGCTCAGTACAAGCAGCCATCTGCCATGACCGACTGGGGGTTTGAAAAGACAGAAAACTAAAGTAGAAGCACAGGATACTGAAATAATAGAGTTTATAGCAGCAGTTGTAGAGTGTCACTGGAAGCATCTCAGCCCATGTTCTTATCCAAGAAGCTGTCTCAGTTAACAGAACGCCAGCCCAGGTGTGGTTACTATGGAGAGAAGAACACTAAGAGAAAACAGAAGGGTTAACAAGGTTGAAATAACGGTAACTAAGTAGATTGGACAAATGAAGAAAGATGGCAATGTCATATGACTTTCACTACACCCATAGGTGCTCCGTGGATTGTTATCGGGTCCGTAAGGCGTAGGAAGAGGAAGTAGAAGTGGCGCTACAAGTCCGGCCTTACACTGAAGCTAAAACGTCAACCATATCGGCCCGCTCTACCGAGCCTGTACCTCTCCAACACCAGATCCACGGTGAATAAAACCGACTACCTATAGGTACAGCTGGCAGGGAATTGCTATGTTCGTGACTGCTGTGTTATGATCATCACTAAAACCTGGCTTCACCCGCACTCTGCTACGCTGGGACTGGTCGAAGAGCTCCAATATGAACAGGGGAGGGCGTCTCTGTATTTACGTGAACGAGGACTGGTGTAACAATGGGACTTTCATAGACTTTCAAAGATGTCAGCCTTTTTTTATGCCCAGAGAGCTAACAGTAGTGATCGTCACTGCTGTGTATATACCACCCAATGCTAATGTTAACATAGCACTCTCTGTTCTGTTGAATACCATCGACGATCATCAGCGGGTCCATCCAGACGGTGTTCATATTATTGCAGGAGACTTTAACAAGGCCAATCTTAAGACTGTACTTCCGAAATTCCACCAACACTTCAAGTATTCTACTAGAGGGGAAAACACACTTCTCCGGCCCTGCTACCACCACCGAATCCCAGCTTGACCCATTCAGTGTCCAGGAGCATGAGGTATGGAGGGTGCTTTTGGCAAGAACCCCAGGAAGGCTGTTGGACTAGATGGAATACTGGGAAAGGTGAGCAGAGTGTGTCCACCAGCTCACCTTGATTGTCACAAGGATTTTCAACCTTTTCCTGACCCACGCAGTCATCTTCCCCTGCCTAAGAACAGCAATCATCCCAGTGCCAAAGAAGTCACCAATCACCAGCCTGAACGATTACTGCCCAGTGGCCCTCACACCGGTAATCAGGAAGTGCTTTGAAAGGCTGGTCCTTCAACAGTTCAGAGACATCTACATCTCACGCTGCATCAGCAGAGCAACAAACATCATCAAGGACAGCTCACACCCTGGCTTTGAACTGTTTGACATGATGCCCTTCATAAGGCACTACAGTTGCATCAAGGCAAGTGGGTAGTTAGTTATACAGTTTGTTGACTGAACGTTTTGGCTGTAAGTTAATTCATTTGGATAAATAAATCTGTATAATTTAAAGAGCAGAGTTTGTGTTTATTGCAGTGTTTGAATCAGTGTCTACCACTTATATTACGATCACACTCCTTCATGAGAGACTGAACAGGAAGGACTAATTATTTCCTGATTATCAGGTGGTGCCACGTTTATTAAACAAAAACTTTCATTTTTAATAATTACATTAATGCAGGTATTATTGATAATTCTCATAATAAATTCATATAGCCAAAGACATGTACTAATAAACCCCTATAATTGGCTCCTTAACATGAGGAAACCAAAAATATGTATGAGGCATATATAACATATTGGTTCCAGGTGTGAAACTAACCCCAATATATTGGTTCCCCATGTGATGCAAACTCCTGTTTTAAAAAAACCCAATATATTGGTGCTGCCCGTGAGAGGGTGTTATTCAAAAGGCCTGATAAGTGTTCTCAGTGTTTTCATCTGTGGACATCTTAACTATTCTTACTTGAGCATTGTCCACTAGCACAATCCTTAGCTCCCTGGATTCCTTGTTGCCAGATCATTCCAAGGTTTCCTCTGTCATCGTCAATCGTTCCACGTTCCTAATCACCTTCAATGGTCTCCTTGCTGCTCCTCAGTAAATGACTTACCTTTGTGTTGCTCCTCATATCAGCTGCCTTTCCACCCTCCACTGCATCTCCATCAGCCTCTCATCTGGGAAATGGTGGAAAAAAGGAAACATGATCATCACCTGTTCTAATTCACGCTGCCAATCACTTCCTCAGTGGACCTGCTTACCTCTCCCTGGATATCCTCTGCTCATCTTAACCCACCCCACATTTAAACCATTCCTGAAATATTCTGTTGTGAATTAATGTTTTTCATAATGTTAGTCTCGGCAAGTAGGGGTGAAATTTATGTTTCTGAAGGAAAGAAGTGTTCACCCCAGAAAAGGTATCTGTCTACAAGCATGCGGAGGCTGAGACCTCTCCTATGGCTGGGTCACCATCAAACACTTTGTTACATAAAACCTTGAAACCCGATTTTTGTGTCCATAATTGCTTCCTGCAAGAGTCATTTTTCAACATTATGACACAGAAATGAAAAAATATATAAATTAAAAGTGAAACTGATTTTTATAACATGTGGATACAACACTGTGTGTTATTCTATTATCAAAAAATTGTATCCCTGTTATATGATTCATTTTTTAGGGACATCTTACAGAAGGATATTTCAACATTTTTTTTTTATTCCAGCTTTTTTACATTTTTGAATCTATTGAATATTGAATCTCTAACTATAAAAAACCTATTTAAAAAATGGACGTTATAGACATGCAAGCTATAATTGTCTCAAAACAACACTGCAGTGCCTTCATTACTCTTCACATCTCCATATATTTTATAAAAATGGAAAACTCAGAGTGGGTGTAATGCTTATGCGAAGCAAGCCAAGGAAAATAATTGCTTGCAGGGTACAAAAAAGGTGCACTGACTGATGAGAGAACACCTGTAGAAACTTAAACCACATCAACTCAAATACTTCGAAGTTTACCTCATCCTTCTGTCATAATTGATTAACTTGTAAAATAAACATTTCTCTGATTATAGTTTTGCGTAACTGTATGTATTCAGTGCTAATTTGCCATGACGTTCTTATGCTATATAGATATTCCTTACTTCTTCGATCTCCGCACAGAGGGGAGAGCTCGCGTCCATCAGATGAGCTTTCCCTCTTGTCTAAACAGTTAAAAGATAGATGTCTCTTCTAATCAGGACAATAATCACACAATGATGTTGTTACGATTCACATCAGCTGCTAAACGACTGATCAGATCCCAACGGGAGGTTCAATACACAAGTGCAGCTCATTTTAAAGAATCATTTTTACCTGTAGCACAATTTTCTGTACATTTACAGTACGGAGTAGATGTGCCTTGATTAACACAAACATAGCCTGTAGACACAAAATCCCAGGAAGTTCTATCTTGGTCAAAGCCGTTGATTCATCAGTAAAAGTAAAAAGTTAGGTCATATGTTTTATTTTGTTTTTATAAAAACAAATGAAAAGATCGAGACAATTTCAAACTAAATCATGTATCTACTCTGCGGTTTGTTTGATTAACAACACTCCTGACATCACTAGTAACAATATTTTTGATAGGCCCATCCAAGATATGCTGTTTCGGTGCCGATCTTACAAGAAATCCTTTTGCTCCATTTTCTCTTTATTTTTCTTTCCTTTCACTCTATGGCTGCAAGAGAGGAAGTCGAAGAAAGAAAAAAACTGCTGCCACAAAATGAATTTGCAGATTTACATGACTCAGTTGCCGCTGGTGGTGGAAGCAGTACAAAGTAAATTAAGAAAAAATATAAGGAAAAATGCATAATGGGGTCATGTTCAGGCATAGACATGCAAGCAAACAATATTTGACAATTCTGGTCACTTTTATGGTTACAGGAGCTTATGAGAAAATCTGCTTTCAATTCTTTCCGGAATAAACTCTTGTCCTAACTGACAATCAGATGATCCGTGGATTAAAAAGAAAAACAATGAAACTTCAGTGTAGTAACACAAAAAATGTTTGAGGAAAAAGAAGTGGGGTAACATAACAATGGTCTCTTTTGAAAGAGTAGACATTAGATATTTGGTCAGCTAAAACTCAATCAGGTAAAACCTAATGTCCATCTAATTAGTTATTTCTACAAGTAAGGGAAGTATCACTAATACCAACTGCAAAGAACCTTATTTTAAAAAAATATTAAAAACCCATTTAGGTTCTGATACAGATCAGCAAGGTGAAAGTTTAAATGTGATTTCTCAGAAAATATGTTGTGACATAAATGTTATCCTCAGGTCGCAAATCAAATACAGACTCATCTTTACTCTTCAGTTTAATACTGCAAATACTGTATTCAGTCTGCTATGAAGTCTTCAATTCAGACTGTGCAGAAATGTATGTGTGTTTAATGATTAAACAAAGTGGTGGCGGCTGCTTGATGGCATTGCAATGATAGACAAACTTCTCTTAGGTGAAGCTGTTTGAGAACGTCAGAGTCAAAGTCCAGACATATCAACAGATCCATGCTCAAAAACCTTCCATCCAATTGCACAGTTCTACGAAAAGTTTGAACAACTTTAGGATTTTACCTAAACAAAAAAGGAGAGATGTTGTTTTGTCTCATAAATCTGTAAAAGAGTACTCTCAAATCCCATTGAAAAAATATATGTCGTGTCCATTTTTGCTGGAAAATTTATAAAAAAATATCATTAAATAATCATTAAAGTAGAGCTTTTTTAGTTGTAGAATCAATTATAGTGTCACTAAGAAATTATTGTTATGGGGAAATTATTGTTGCTATATCCCTGAGAAAATAAGACCATTCATTTACCAGTCAGCCCCATCCTCCATTCACTTGTCTGCTCCCGGAAACAATAGGCTGTTGTTGTTGTGTTTACGGTCCCAGTTCGTGGTTCTCTCTCCCAGGCCTGCCGTTCTGTAGACTTATGGAGCTTGTTCACTCTAATAAAGTTTAACAGGCCCACTTTGGTCCCAAAAGACCATCGAACACTGTTAGCGACAGCGGAGCAATGCTGACTTTCATAATCTCAAAATCCTATGACCTAATTATATCCAGTCTAATCAGCACTCAGTCCTCTGTGGTGTGGTTTTCATTACCGAGACGTGGTAAGGTGACTGACAGGGATGATTTAAACACTGACGAGTTCAAGGCCTGACTCAAACAAATTACTTAATCATGAAGTGATTGCTTAATTTGCAACACATAGATCCTTCGACACATGGAAAGAATTTACCCTTAAATGAATATGTTCATCATGCGAGGGTCGAGCAGTTTGAACTTTGGATAATTACGCGAAATCTAAAAATGTATGCCGATGCACAGGCATCACTGTGGCAATGTATCTGATACTGAAAACTGAAAACACGGTATAACCTCCCACCGCTGTTACAATAGCGATGCATTGTGGTTGCCCTGGCGTTGAAACAGGCAATCAGGAGAAACACGCAGGAATCAGAACTGTGTACATGACCGTGTCATCGGTTGTTTCATTTATGAGCTCTTAAATTTTCCCGCATGACTAAAAATTTGCAAACCTAGCTCTGAGCCTCACAGTTTTCCCACTCAAGCACTCTGCTGGCTATGCCTCCACAGGTTATCGTCACTCCCTCATGCACTTTAAATATGTTCCTTCTGCTGCACATATAATTCTCCCAGTCTGCCTCTTTTTCATGTTTAGTGTCTGTTTGTCAGTGCTAGAGTCTTCCAGAGCTGGGTGGAGTAGGAACAAGATAAATGCTCTTTAGGTTGAATTACTGTGTGTTGGAAAAAGGAGTTTCATCATATGTACACACAGTTCTTAGTATTAATGGGACTAAAGGTGCCTGCAGCCTTTGAAATCTCAGCAATCTATTAGGTTCTGAGCAGGTCACACTGTGAGACAAGTACCCAATAAACTATGGTACAATATCATGTTTGACATATGCAGTCTGTAGCAGATTTCTAAGTTGCAACACATGGCTGCAAATTATTCACAGATTGTTTTTGTTTGTTACTTTTTAATCTTGTTTTGTTTTGTGCCGTGAAAAAATGAAAGTCATAAAGAGAGAGTTTCTGCAAGCAATCTTTTGGTCAGCATCTTTGTGGTTCTTTCAGTGCTGCAAACCAGGATTGGAGCTAAAACTTCAGAATATGTAATAACTCTTCACCCGTGTATGTCATCTTTTCTTTAGACAACCCAGAAGTACACAATATCCCAACAGTTCTGGTCAGTTTACGCTGAATAGAGAGTTATCACCAGACGAGTTGGTGATCTCCTAAACTGGGGTTTTGTTTGTGAGAAACTCAGTTGCTGATAGTAATTTCATATTTTCCCTACATCATCCTGGTAATGGATATCAAGTATCCAAGTGGTTTGTTATTTTGAGAGTTCAAGATGTTATTCCTTCTGTTTTAATTTTGTTTTAGATCTTACCTCAAACCTGTGAAGAGCTTCTTGCTGGTTTTTTATTGTTTTCTTTCTTCTTGTGTCCCCAAGGGGCATTCAGGAGGCTGCTCTCTGGCTGGGGCTGCTGATCCGTCACCTAAGTGACTGACCATGTTACATGTCCGCCACAGCACCTTCGACTTAGTCTCCGCTCAGCGACGAACGCCCTTTGGACAAGAACACCTCCACAACCCAGAACCTTCTGGATCGGGTCATCTATCCATGACGATAAATCATCTCGCCACAAGTAAGCACTCCTCGTATAAACATTTTCCCTTACCTGAAACGCAACGCACCTTTCCTTCAGTGATCCAGGTTCCTCACGCTGTCGATTCCTCATGCCTTTGGTTCCTCAATTTCTGAGCAGACGTACTTCCCAAGCACATTCATTATATCATTGTTCTAATAAAATACTTTGCCTGATTCCCCACTCTCCTGAGTTGTTTCCTGTTGTAGGTTGGGGCCTAAAACTAAAACCATGTCATAACCTCCACTAATGCATTTTTTCTAAATTATCAGGCATCTTCCTGGTTAGGTTCACAAAAACATTACGTATAATGCCACATTACATTACGTATTTACACCCATTGAACAGTTTCAATTTTTACAATAATAAAAGTCAGTAGTTTTGAGGTTTAATGTAACTAATACAAAATAGCAACTAATTCTAATGATACTTGGCATTTTTGTTTTTTTAAAAATGGGAAGCGTATGAGTTCCAAGTTGACCAAGCTTGTTTTAATGTTTACTGAAGCTAAAAACCCGAAAACCCTGGAAAAAAAGAAACACGTAAGGAGATACAAAACGCTTGAGGCAAAGATTGACCTTTGACCTCTCTATCAACAACCCTCAGCATTAATTCATAGGCACAACAGAAAGGACTTAGATCAAGGTGTTTTATCATGTTAAAATGGGCCATTCAAAGTCTAGATCTTATTCTAGCGGAGAATCTGATGTGAGACTCGAAAATTATTTTCAAAGAGGATATGTATCCAGTCTCACTGAGTTAACTTCTTATTTTTAAATATAATATTTCTTTAAAATCTTTTTTCATATTCTGTCATAAATAGCTACTTTGTGTTGTTTCTCTGTATTATACATTTCTTTTTTTTGGTAAAATTATGTTAAAGTTTTCAATTGTATAATGATAACATACAAAATTTTCAAGGATTGCTAGTATTTACAATTTACTGCATGTCCTCCCCTTCTCTCTCTACCTTTCTCTCTATTAGGCTTCTAATGAATGAGGGCCACAAGTGCTACTAAAACCTTTTAAATGTATATTTTCTCTGTAAAACCTTTTTAGTTCATGTATGACTTGCGTTCCTTGTGGTGACTTCATGCATCATTCATCGAACACTGTCAAACACTGGGAAACAAAATAAATATTGTTTTTTCAGTATAGTATTTTTTGCGTTGGACATAGATCCGAAAAAATAACTTTCAAAAATACCTTCTTTGCTTTATTGCATTTGGTTATTTGAAGTGACCAAAAAACTAAGTATTTTTTGTAACCTAATTCCTCGCTTTGTTTGGCAAATTATCCAATTCAGCCAAGGACCGCAATGCAAGCTTATCACACACACTCCTCTGTTGTCGGCTACACAAGTACAGGACCCATTGTTAATTGGACCCCCAGCCCCCAACAGACGTTCATTTTTATGGTTATACGCCAGCTCTAATTAACAAAATCACATTAATGTCTGCCAACCACTTTTCATCAGTGCTTAATCAACATCAGCAAGTTCAAACCGTGACCCACGAAAATAAGATGTCTGAAAGTAGAATCAGTATGAACTGTCCATGACTGCACTACAATTAAAGGTAATATAAAGATTTGAGTAACAGGTTACAGTCACAGTTCTTCAGCTTTAGCTTTTGTGTTTGCCCATCTTTTCTGTGTAAGGGGCAAAACAATGTACTGCCTGAATTACATCCTGACTAAGATTTTTTTTTTAATCAGGGTCATTACAATCAGGGTTTGAATACATGCACCACCAGACACAATTTGTTACAGTCCATGTACTTGGTTCGGGAAAAGGCTGCTGAGAGGAAACAGACTTGTGAAATCTCAAGTTTTATCCAGGTGAAGAACAAAGTTTCTGATTAAGAAATTCTGCTATGAAGGAAAGAGCAGAGTGTTGGCTTGCATGGTGATGGTGTTGGAAAAGCTGGATCTGTGATTATAGCAGATCGCAGAAGTTGAGGAATGTGGAGATGATAATAGTCAGACTACTTAGGGTTGGAGGATCAATGAAAAGAGAAGCCTAAAGGTTGCTGGTCATGGTTTTATGATGCAAACAAGAAGCAGCTTGGAGATATTTATCTTTGGAGAGGAGAGCAAAACTGCACAACTACCATGAAAGTTGAATTTATGGAGGTGCAAGAAGACACACGGAGTGCTAGAGGTACCAGAAAGAATAGCATTGGGGCGTTAAAGGGGTGACACCCACATCCAGCTGGCTGACACCATTATCCAGTAGCTTGATTAGATTGATAAGCTGCTTCGCCCTCCAGGAAAACCCTCATCTCTAGCACAGAGAGAAGGCACCACACAAATAAGATTGCAACTAGCTTGAACACCTAATACAGTATAAGATGAAAGCATGATATCTTAAAATATTTTTTTCTACCAAATTTTGTCCCTCCTATCAGAACGTTTGCTGCTTAAATTCATACCACTTAAAACATGTTATTTTTCTTATTTATAGTTGTCCAATTCAGGCGAATTCAGTTTCTTCATATAGTGCCAATTCACCAAAAATGTAATCTCAAGGCACTTTACAAGATAATTGATTTCAGTCCAATCATACATACATTATAATCTATCCTAGTTATCAAATAATGTATAAGCAAGTACATTATTAAGATTAGATTAAAGCAGGGGTGGGCAACCCCAGTCCTTGTGGGTCGGTGTCCTACAAGTTTTAGATAATGACCTGATTATTTGACTCAGGTGTGTTGAAGCAGAGACATTTCTAAAACTTGCAGGACACTGGCCCCTCAAAGACTGGAATTGCCCACACCTTGTTTAAAGGGTTTTATTACCTAAAGACATCCATCAAACTTGATTTTAACCATTCACTCCTCCTGGACCAGCACGACTAAACAGTAGACGATAGATTGACTTTTCTTGTTGACTTTACAGCAATCCTGCATAATGAGCACACATGTAGGGGGAGGAAAACAGCTATAACCGAACAGTGAGTTGGAGCCTTAGTTTGATATACTTACTAGACAACATTGGCATCCGATGTAGTCGTCCGTTTTTATCGATAATCTGCTTAAAGGTTCAATGTGACGCGCATTAAGAGACTATGCACACTTTAGTTGTAAAAGATGGTTAACTGTGTACTCCTGCCTGTCTGTCATCCTAAACCACTAATCTATTTCTTTCCTTATTTCTGATATCAACAGGGCTTTTCATCCACAAACCTGCTGTTCAATTAGTATTTTCACTGTTTTAAATCAGTCTCTGTAAACCTGATAGATGTGTTTGAAAATCCCAGTGATTAAAGCACTCAGTACAGTCTGCATGTGCACCAGCAGCCAAGGTTCAATGTAATTTAAATCCTATTTCCTCCACATTTTGATGTTCGGATTGAATTAAAGCAAGTCATCTTTCACCACATCCAAATGACATCAACTCGCTGCCGTGTGTTTTGCTAGTTCAAACTAGTTGAAAAGTGACAGGTTGTAGTTCTAACTTAATCATTGAATGTAATATTTATTATTTTTTTACTAAAGGATGTCTAATGAATTTGTCTATGCCTATACTAGTCTGATATTTGATCAAATGAGTTAAAGCAAGCATCTGCTCAAGAGCTCAGTTTCCTTTTAAACTGCATGTATCCCTATTTGTGATCATAATGTCAAGAACACATCTTGAGAAAACTAAGCTCCTGCTCTTTTGTTTAATAAAGAGAAAATTCCTTGTTGAAACAAAACCCACAATACAAAAATGCTGAACAGATGTAAAGAAAAACAAAGAGAACACAGTGCCTTTTTCTGACACACATACTGTTGATACTGTGAGTAGAAGAACGTCTTCTACTCACAGTATCAACAGCCTGCACGCATACGCAAACAGTAACGCATACACAGAGCAGGAGTGACAGCCTGAGTGGGTGAGCAGAGAAACAGAAAGAAAAGTGTCTATGAAAGTAAACAAAGGCAGATTGATCACGATCAGATTGATGCAGATCAAACAGTTGTGTTGAAGTAGGAGGACAGAGGCCTCTGATGAAGACATCAAACAGAAATACTGTAAACCACATATTGGTTGAATATCTGTGTCACACACGCACACACACCCTTTTACCTCTATCCGACTGAGGACTTTGTATAGACTTCCATTCATTTAAGTTACTCAATTTATGCCTAACCAGGATGTTTTCCCAAGCCCTAACCAAAGTTGAATTCACACCGAACCTTTAAATCTAACAAGTAGAGCGCAGTAAAACTGTAAAAATGATGAGGCTCACCTTCTATGAAAGATCTTCCTTTGTTTGAAGAAATTGTGAACGTGGTCCTCAATATGTAGTATACACATGGACACACACAGTATGCCTTTGTGTTTTCACATTTTAGATTAATTTATACATCCTAAATCTAAACCTAGACATTACTAGTGTATGCCCAACCATAAACATAACCTAAATTCAATTCACTCATTAGTCCTAAAAACAAAAACGAAAACAGATAACACATAAGGATCAGTAGGCCCCATAAAATGTACTATTTGTTTAAAAATGGGGACAGGTGACAAATGCTAATGACCAATATTGATCTGCAGATGCGCACAAAGCAGCAATATGAGCACTGACACTCATATAACTAGGATGGACAATAAATCTAACATGCACAAACACATATAGGTTCTGTTGGAACTGTCTACATTCAGACTAATGCAATACATACATCTGCGAAACAGTAACCAACCACATGAAAGCCTACTTCCCTCTATGCAACCTCTTCTGGAGCAAAGTACTTTAGAAATGCTTTTTAAATACATAATATCATGCTCATTTCTTTCTAGTGAAATACAATTATGGTAGAAAAAAAAAAAAAGAATAATTCTACAGGCAAAATACAAAAATATAAGAAACTTCAAAAGAATATTTCAACTGAGGTTTGCAGTTCTGCAATCATCACAGATGAATTGCTTACATTAGAAAAATATATTGCTGGAAATGAATGCT
>JAVLVB010001120.1:1328838-1391267 GCA_032876305.1 Orestias chungarensis
TGTGTGTGTGTGTGTGTGTGTGTGTGTGTGTGTGTGTGTGTGTGTGTGTGTGTGTGTGTGTGTGTGTGTGTGTGTGTGTGTGTGTGAGAGGGAGAGAGAGAGAGAAAGCAAGGTTACAGTGGGGTCAAAAGAGGACAGATGAGTGGCAGGAACTAGAAGATAAAGGTAAGAGCGCCGCCCAGGCTTTGTTCTTGGTGGCTTTATTGTTCTCAGAATGAATTCCTCTTAGCAGTACACATGAACAAAAAATAAATAAATAAAAAATATGTGTGGATTATTTTTTCTATCACCTAAGACCTGCAGGAGGTTTGAAGTGGAAGTTTGTAGTTTTTAAAGTTGGAAACATTTACATAAAGTTTGATATTATGCATATTCATCATGTATACATCATGTAACATGTACTTTTTGTTCAAATGTAAACTAACCCTTCAGATTGCTATATTATATGAATCTCCGATTGAATGGCATAAATTGTTGGTTTATTTTTTAAAACCTGCAAGACCACACACAGAGTGAAAAATTCAACAACAGAAAAATCATAGATGCAACATGTTGGGTTCCACAGTGTGGGGTGCAGACACAAACAGCAAACACAACATACCGCACACAAACAAATTCCTCTCACAAACATTCAGATGCCAGACAGGAAATTTCACAAAGTCTCTCAAGATCAAACATGAGTTTAGAGTAATAATAACTTTTTATTGTTTTCAAAATACTAATAAAACTGTTTTACAGCAACAAGTGTTGCAAAAAGGCCAGATGGGAATATACTCGATTATGTTTGTACTCTTCATTTGTAATTTTTTAAGCTGCACAGGAAATATGTGTAGAACCAGAAAGACTGTTAGGTCAGAATCATGAAAACAGCATATGGACTACAACTGGGAACTTTGTGATATAAAACAAATTTCACAATTTTTTTTTAGGAGTTTCATTAGAGCCTCCTGTATTTTAATAAATCCTAGATACCATTTTCACTGCTTTGCCAAATAATGTTGTTAAATCTCTTTTGGTGAAGTCGGGGCAAGTGATCTCCAGTTTTTTCATTTTTCTTTTAGGTCTTTATATTCTGTTGCTTTATTAATCACGCCTTAGAGCTTAAGCAGTATTAATTTGTTTGTGTGCATATCTTTGTATATGTTAGTGCGTTCATGCGTTAACAACTAAACAACCCGGTCAGGATGTGTGTGAAGCAAGTGTAAGGGTCAGAAATGTCTGCTTTCATAGCCTGATGGATGTACCTGTGTGTGTTCAGGAGGTTATGAGTATATCGTGATGCCAGCAATGTTGTTAGTCCTGTTCTTTCTAAAGGTCACAAAGAAAGACAGGAAGCAAGTGCATTATGGAATTGTAAAAAACAAAAACAAAAAACATAATCTGTTGCATGCCGCAATGGATGTCATGAATTGTTTCTTTTGTTTAAGAATCAACAGCAAATACAGCAGAGTTTCTGGCTCACGCTCGTCCTGTTAACGTGAGATTTTACCCGTGACTGTCCCCTTGAGAGGCACGGTGTAAATGATCAGTTTAAGCATGCTGTGAACGTGAAAGAAGTCATGACTGGAATTAAATCCAGCATTCGAGAAAAGAAGATGTTTGAAAGAAAGAGCGCAGACTGAGTTTTTGTGGAAGCACGAAGTAAACCAATTAGACATCGGAATGGCTGACTAGCCAGCTTTTAGCTCAAATACCTCATGAGAGGCAGACTGGCTTGATAAATAAATAAGCAAAACATAAGATCTAGAGTCTCGCGGACACAAATGCAGACATACCACCTCTGTTGGGTTATTTTACAAGGATTACGCTGGCGATTACATACACAGCTTTTACTGGCTGTTCCCACATTCCACTCTCTCCGTCTCACTTGTTTGTTACACTTTTCTACCGGCTCTTTACATTCTTTTATGAACCCCCTTTGTCCTTCTTCTTTTCAGAATCAGATGGAGAAATTTATCTGAGTGGAGAATGTGCAGCTCACCCGCATTACCATTTCAATCATGCTCTTAGATCACAGGAGAAAAATAAGTGTGCTTTTGCCTTTTGCTCCACCAAACTGTACGCTGCGTCTCTTCCCCACTTTCTTCCTTTTTCCTCTCCAAACGTCCTTGACCCATAAGAGCCGGGCCAGTAAGTGAATGATAATCCCTGCAGGAGAAGGGGAGTAGTCGGCTGGAGGGTCTTTGTTATTTGGAAAGGCAGATTAGCATGGTGGCTGTACTGAGAACAGAGTGCTTTGTCTCTCCAAAAGCCACGGATTAGATGTTGGGACTGGCACATAAACCCAGAGAAATGTTATCCTCGCATGTAATTGTGTGTGTTACCATGCATAAGAACCAAGATTTGGCAAAAAAGTAAAAAATAAATGAATAAATACAAGTACTGTGTAATTTCTTTTAATTGTGAATAATAGTGTATTGTGTCAATTAGGCTTCATGCCCATTTAAAAAAAAATTACTTTGGGTACAAAAAACCCTGCTTTTGAATTGAAATCAAAAAAAATTTATGTACATGTACAAATAAAGAAAATAACTTTTGAATTTGTTAAAAAACACGTTCTTCGGCAAGTTATAGTCAAGTCAAATTTAGCGCAGAAATCTGTAACACCTGAAGTCTACTGAAGACTGAAACCATATTTATATATATATATTCTGGCAAAAATGTGGGAGTCAGCAAGCAGGCAAGTACCCCATTTTAATTTATGTAGCGCCCATTACAGATGAGATGAAATCAGATGAGATAAACTGCTACTTGAAAATTAAACATTAAATGTTAATTTAAGTACATGAAAAAAATGTACGAGTTATCTAAAAATGTCTTTACATATTATGTGCAAATGGAGCGGTAACTACATATACTTAAAGGCTTTCTACAGGGTAATAAAAGGTGCTATAAAATCTTTCTCCCTGTCAGACAAATTTACACTGTTCTAAATGGTTTAGGATCTGTAAAATTCAAAGTGAGTTTAAACCTTTAACTTGTCCTATGATGCTCAGAGGAGACAATCTCTAATTCTGTAGAGGTAAAGTCTTCTAAAACTAAATAATGTTGAAAAAAAACGGTGGATCTAGAATAATAAATTTTCTAATTTATTCATTAAACTTACATCAAAAAAGGTAGAAGAATGATGCTTGTTTGACACTTTTACAAAAAATATGAGTGTTTTTATCTGGAAAAAAACAAAACACAACAAATATCCTATAAAGCACCACCATGGTGGTGAAAGGATGGGATTGTGGTGCAGCATAACCTTAAACTCGACACTCTACAATGACAATAATGTCAATGACTCAATGCAATCTGCTGGGTTTCTTTAGATTGGCAACTTTTCAAAACTGATTTGTTTATGATGTATCTATGATTTGAATTGATTTTCTTGTAAAGTGCGTTGAGAAGACATCTCTTGTTATTTGGCGCTATATAAATAAACTGATTTTTGAACATAGTACCAAAATATGTTTTAAGTTAATGTGAGGCCATCTGCTGAAACTCAGTTATTGAACAGGATAATTAACTCAAACACTGTAGCAAATACAAACAGAGCTACTGGATAAGAATATAGTTATGGGGGGAAATTCAAGGTCCAAATTCTGGCATTTTTTATTATTCTTCACAAATAGCAAAGCATAAATACATTTCACAACCTGCTTCTAGCATTTTAGTTACTGTCCTTGCTAAACAAATAACATTAATTGCTCTGGTGATGTAATTTGTATGTTTTATGTATGCTGCTAATATACAAAAACAATAACGATTTTTTTTCCAATTAAAAAAAAGAAAAACTTAGAAATGAAGCAGATTGTATGTTAGTGTTCAACACAGTAGCAAATTTATAACAGACGTAGCACCTTCAGCCACTTGGATGTGTGAGTAGAGTAGACAAAAATGCAAAAGAGTCCCATTTTACTCCTTTCATTTATTAATAATGCAACCCTGGTCTTATAAGCTAATTTAGTTTTTTTTGTTTGTTTATTTGTTTTTTTTAATCAACAAATGTTGTGTTATGCTAAAGAAAATTAAAAATGGCTGAAGCCCAATTAAACAAATTTTTGTCCTTTTCAGACTGAGACTGTTTTATCCTATTTTCCATATGTAGTGATTTTCAGCAACTAATGCAAAGAGAACTAATTAACACGCAACAGACTTTTCAAATGATGTTTATTTTCCCTGTTTACATCACAGAAGAATTGCTGTCAATGTTTGTCTGTTTGGTTATTACATTTTAAAGGAGTCTGTGATGAACTTTCACTCCTTTATATTTAAACATACAGATTCTGGAAGAAAGCTGTAGGAAACACAGACGGATCAGTTTTTTAAACCATTTTAAGCTGAAATTTTTAAATGTTTAGGCTCATGTCAGAGAATTTGCTTGAATTTCAGCTGTGGAAATGTTTAACTTTTTCTTTATGAGTCCCAAGTGGAAAGTAACATAGTTTTTTTTTCCATTTAAATTTTACCTAAAAATATGCATTGAAATTAATCCAGTAAAGTAGACTCCTCTTGAACATTTAAGGAAACCAAACAGCAGATGGCTCACCTCTATTCAGTTACCAGAGCAACCAAAACTCAACACTAATTCATTACTCTTTGGATTTCAACTTACACATTAACCACTGCATGCAGGTATAGGTTTTACTTTACACCCACTGCTTTGTCATCAACAACATACGTATGTTTGCTGCGAGCATAGCTCAAAACCAATACTAGGCTAAAAGTGCTTAGGGTTTCTAGTGCTTCCATACAGAGAGAGAAAAACCATGGCTAACTTATGCTTTACCCAACTTACTTCCATCCTTGCCTGGATAGCTGGTTTACTCCTCTGTTGTTGGATTTTCGACTTCTTATCCAAAGCTGCCTGCTACCGCCCAACATTCTTAGATGAGAGGATGTTGACATTTCTAAACGCATTATTACATGCTGTTCACGTATTGGGGATGAAACCGGTGGTTCAAATGTAAGTTGAAAATGTGAGCACATATTTAAATATAGCTACACAGTTTCCCAAATGTGTAACAAATATGAATAATTTAATCTTAAGTATTATATTGCATCAGTTGTAAGCTTTAAAGCAACACTAAGTAACTTTTCAAACTTCATAAAATATTTTCATAACTTTTGTGATTATACGACGACAACTGTGTAATGGCCTAAGGGGGTCCGTATTGTTTTAACCGGCACTTAGCAACTTTGAGAAGGGTGGCAGGGACCCTGCCATACAAAACAACTACAAATGTGCTGACTGCTTTACGGCATACGTCACTTTCCCCGTTTCTTATTTTCGACATCATCATATAACATTGTTTCGCCACAATTAGATTGATTAACTCATCGCTGTTCATCCTTCATAAAGCTACTGGAAATAGAAATGTACTTCAATCGAACTGCAGGTAACCGGGAGATCGGAATTTTACAACACCATGCGCTATTCCTGGGAAATGCAGTCTTCTTCAGGCAAAACACTACTGCTTTTGTCCACTCTGGACCAACAAAATCGACCGAAACTGAAATTAGTGTAGCGCTGCTTTAACAAAATGTCAACACTTTTGTACAATAACATTAACTTGTCTATCAAGAAAATACATTATCTGTGATTACCATATCTCAGTAACCATCAAGCCTGAACAACTGTTATGAACTCTCTCTTATCACTGTTCTGCTCATAAGAAGAAACCCCTGCTGAAGTGGTAAAATTAAAAACAAGGGGAAACATATGGAAATTCAATGAACATGTAAGTCACAACGTTTCTGTAAAACAAGACATTAGCACGTTTAAATAAGCACACACCACATGATTTGAGATGACTAAAAACTGGCCCATGATGATTCTCATTCATCACGTAGCCACAAAAACACATATGTGGAGCTTCATTCCACCCTTTGCATCAACAAACACAGTCCCAGATTTAGAATCACAGAAAAATGTCAGCAATGAAAGAATGTTATGAGAAACAACCACCGCTGCCAGAGTAACTTGCTGCCCTCCTTCAAACGACGGGCCTCTCTGCATGGAAAAGCATTTGTGTGTTCAGGGGGAATTAGCATTCAAGCACATATTTTAAAACAAATACATGGATCCGAGTCTGCACGTGCAAAGTCTCTGTTAGGCTTCAAAACGGACTGCAGCGTGTCGGGCCACTGCAGCCTGCTATGCCTCCACTTCCTCAGCACTCACGTCCGCTAACCACAAAATAATTCGAAGACGCTCTTGGGAGAACTCCATTAAAAATGAAGTGACCGTCAAGGTTCAAGTGCAACTATATTTTAACTGCCTGTTAGCCTGGTAAGTTGAGATGCAATTTTAGGCGAACTTAGACTGTGGAAAAAAGTCATTATCTTTACATGTTAGTGTCACTGGGAAAAAGGGGAAAAGTCAGTTGCCTGCCTCCAATCGACTGGTATTCATATTACCATTGGATTTATGTATCCAAGATGCAATTTTCCTGTGGTTTTAAGGCTATTGGCACCTTCAACCGCTTGGACAATTACATAGGCTGGAAAAAATATGCATGGGAGTGTGTGAGAGAGAAGGGTATCATACGCAAGGGTATCGTTAGACAAAGCTATCATCTCGTGCCACAATAACGCACACACACATACACACACATACACATCCAACACACATACACACACACTAACAAGCCCAGCTGTCTTTACCATAAAGTGAGGAAATGGCTGAAATGTATTCTTGGTAAAAAGTATTATTTTCTTGGAAGTACAACATTAAACAGTAATATGTCCTGAATTTAGGGAAAAAGAACTTAAACATTGCTTTCAATTACATCTGGCTACAACTTTAAAGGTATATCAGCGCGGCCTCTGTTTTCACTCCACTGCCTGCATAGAAATACGTTTTGAAAATTACATGTTTGGCTTATATCTGCTTGAACCACACATTCAGGACCTGCATTTTTGAGAAATTGCAGAGTTTTGCCACAATTGAATGTGATCCTGTAAGGCCTTGCATTTTTCCTTATGACGTGAAATCAAGTAGATTCGTAGCACACTGTTATAAGACCTTGAAAATCATATAAACTAAAAGAAAATTTGTGTAAAATAGCTGTGTGAAGAGAAACGGGTTGTTTTTTGTAACTTGAGCAATCTTACATAAATAACAAATGTAGAGGGGCTGATTGCAGAACAGAAACACTCATGCAACACCGTGGTGCTATAGTGATAAATAATATAATTTTTCCACAATAACTGCCATCTGGTGTTTAGGGCCTGTTCTTGTGCGCCCAGTATGAATGCCTCTGTGCTGTCCTTGAGTCCAGCTCTTTCCAGCCATTGGTAAGATTTCCTTATGTCTGCCACTTCAGTTATTTGTCGGCGGTACATCCCATGTAGGGGCTTATCCTCCCATGGTGGTATTTCCAGGGCCCCCTCCTCTGTTGCCATTGTCTGAGAGATTCACTGAGCACATCGTCTGTTGGGGCTTTGTCCTTGATGTATTTATGGATCTTGGACGTTCATCCTGGACAGTGGCTCTGACACTCACTAGTCCTCTGCCTCCTTCCTTGCGACTTGTGTACAGTTTCAGGGTGCTGGATTTGGGGTGGAACCCCCCATGCATGGATAGTAGCATCCGAGTCTTAACATCCGTGGTCCGTATTGCCTCCATTGGCCAGCTGATTATTCCTGTGGGGTATCTTATTTCTGGTAAGGCGTAGCTGTTAATCACCTGGATCTTTGTTCTTGCCATTGAGCTGGCTTCTCAGGACTTGCACTTACTCGTGGTAGGTATTTGGCTGTGGCTCCTTTCCTTGTTGCCTCATCGATGTTGGCAATTGTTTGTGGTATTCCCAGGTACTGTCCTCAATATCTGCTAT
The DNA here is from genome assembly GCA_032876305.1 of Orestias chungarensis. Classification (NCBI taxonomy): domain Eukaryota; kingdom Metazoa; phylum Chordata; class Actinopteri; order Cyprinodontiformes; family Cyprinodontidae; genus Orestias; species Orestias chungarensis. The sequence continues at coordinate 1,336,665 of JAVLVB010001120.1, forward strand.
TGCTTATTCTGGGAGTGAGAACCCTTCTGCATGGATGACCTTCCCTCTCTTTGTAACCAACCAACCACACTTCTCTAGTCCAAATTACATCCCAAAGTCAGTGCTGTAGATCCTGGTTTTAATTTTTATCTGTGTTTTAATTGAATGTTCCAGGTAATGCAGGTAATTTCTCATTTGTAAACTGTGTAGTAGTTCAATGTTCAACCCTCTTTTGTAAGTCACTTTACATAAAAGCTTCTGCTAAATGCATAAATGTAACTTCAAATTTAAAAACAAAACTAATTAGATGCTGAACACAATCACAGTTTGATTTTTAATAAACTTTGGTTTCCTAAGTTATATAATGACTGTAGGTAGTACAAATACACCGGACCCCGACTTTGCATCACAATAAAATGTAGATTAGAAACTGGATTAAACTGTTTTATATTATTTATCTGTATACAATAAACCTTCAGTGGACTTTAGAATAGCTGAAAATGGAGAACTCTGTACCCTGACCTATAATATTATACATGCTCAGGTGCTTTCTGGAATAGTTTCCAAGCTGAGAAGTCATAAATCTGAAATAAAAAACGTATCCCTATAAAACTGACATGAACCAAACATTTCCTACTCTAAATTGCAGGTGGAAAGAACTAATTGCGGTTGTCTCAAAAGTCTCTTTGTCCAACTAAGAAGTCATTATTGTTTTAAGTTCTACGTTTACATGTCTGCACCAGTTCACCGGAGAACGAGAGGATATGGCCGTTAGGTATGTAGGTTAACCTTGGGGATCTATGAGAAAGCCATTGAACTTAATTTTACAACGCGGTAGCCACACACAAGAAGAGAACTGGGCCTTAGATTTCAGAAAACCCATACCTCTTGTGGAATAGTACTCACATGCAAATATTGGGCTCATTTCAAAACCTCATTAATAACAATCTTGATATCTGAGCTCTGAATTAAATACTTTATCTACATCTGGCTGACTGTGGCACTTCTTACTGAAGCCCTAACCTTGATCATTATTGTTAGGTTTGTTGAGTTTGAGGCAGTCTTTGAGATGTGAAGGTAAGTTCAGCCATACAGAGCACTTTCAGTCTTTTCAAGTTTTTTAACAGTTAAGGTTGCAAGTGGCTCTAAGCCTAATAAATTTGTTTTGGGGGTTTACTTCCAGCTCAGATCAAGGCAAATATGCTTTCGTCCATTTGTCTCTGAAGTTACATCTTGGATCTAGGAACGACATTTTATCTGAACACAGCGTGTTTTAGTTGGAAAACAAGAGGGACCTACTAATTGTTGTTGTATAATTCTCCTTAGGAATGCCAGCAGATAACAGTGTGCCTTTTTATGTTTTTGTAATTCAAACAGCAAAAGGAATATGCTCACGAAAAAAGCTTGAACAGTTTTTTGAGCCGTTTTTTTAGCAGTTCAATGGGTTTCAAACTCACAGAAAAACTAATAAATAATTGCAGCTTTATGCAAATGTCTTTTCCACCCCAGGTTAGCCTCAGTGCTGCTCCAACTTTACCCTATTGTCATGAGACACAGAATTGTGCCCTATTCACACAGGATTAGTACTACCTGGGGACCTCTAATAATTAGTAATAATTGTGGAGGATGCCTGAGATCTTAATTTTGTGCAAATGCGCCATGTCTGTGACTTTTAAAGTAAATATTCCATTGCAAAATACCTACCAAATTTTAGCAAATGCCAATCTTCATCTCAGTCATTGAGCGATATTTGTTTATTGTGCACCTTTTTCTAGTTTTTCCGGGTTGACTGATGGAGGCTGTGATTCAAATTATGATTGGCAGTTTTGAAAGTCCAAAATTAAGTGTCTCTTCAGGGAAATATCTGGAAACCCATCCGCAGAAAGAGATCCATCCAAGGGGGTGAATTTCACAGGGCAATGATGTGGATGATACGTGTAGCACCATGCAGTAAGCAACATATTTGATAATATTATCAGGCTATTTCTTAGCTATATTAGTTAGCTATTAGCCTTCCCGAAATGTGAGATGTATTGACAGTGATCTGGCTTCCAGTTGTACTTTAAAGTTGTGATGTATGACAAATGCATAGTCGGTGGAAACAATGTTACGACAGTTTTTACATCATATCCGGACCTTAATGTCAATACATTGAAGTAAAACGCAGACTTTACTTATCCTGTGCGAAAGCGCCACAAGTAACACAGAGGTGTGTGTGTGGGGGGGGGGGGGTAAAGTGGAAGTTAAATGAACTCCTTCAGTGGGTTGACTGTACTTTGCCTTGGAGATGCGGTGAGGCCTCGTCATCCAGGTAGAGCACTAAGGGAATTAGTTGGTTTTCCACATGGAAAGGAGTTCACCATCTGATGAGGATGGGTGCCTCCCATTTGAGGTTTTCCAGGAATGTAGCTCTGGAAGGAGACCCAGAACTTACCAAATGGAACTTCGGATTCTCCAGAAGTATTTATAGAATGTTGCTGGGGAGATCAGACAATGGATGAAAGGATGGTTGGAGCTTCAACATACTGGAATCCAACTTCTAAGTACATGAAGGTGGATAATGTTGAAGGAGGTTGTCCTGTAACTGGTAGGTAGGTTTAAACCTCTTTGCTTCATTCTTCACAGTTATTGTGTACTTGGGCAAGACCCTACACCTGACTGGCCTGCTAGTGGGTGCTCAGAGACCGGTTTGCACCAGTGCACGACAGCCTTGCTTCTTTCAAACTTAGCTCACCACCATCACTGTGTGAATGGTAACATGCAAGCAGGCATAGACATGAAATGCAGCACTACCTTACATGCTGGGAAAATCCTCTATTACATTACTATAATAAATGCATTTGTTGATAGAACTTTTAAATGATGAGGGATTTTTCCCAGCAAGAATGCAACTTGTGTATCTTAACACTAGTGCAGCGTAAATTTTAACACTAGCCAGGCCAGAAAGGGCTTTAAGGAGTTACAACGTTATCATAAACATCCGGCTTGCTCTATGTTATAACTGATAATGTCACAGGCAGCCTTCATATATAAAACTGAACTGTCTGTGTAGTTGAATATGTGTGTTGCTCAAACTGTAATGCAGCTGGTTTAACACACTGATGTGTGCATGCATGTCTGTGGTTGTTTACATGGCTGCTGGCATGCACGTATTCAGACTTCCACTTATACATTTGAGCATTTCTTAGTAATGAATAAAACTCTGGCTTTAGCTTTACACCGCACAGTACCAGCCAGAGATGTTTATCAGATAGCATGACAGGGATCTGCACAGTGTCTGGTCTGGACCAATCTGCTGTGTTTACATAAAGCTTTTCTTTTTTCATTACAGAACAGAGTGGGAGGAAGCATAAGAAATCTTTATCACATTAATAATATCCTTGTCAGATTTCTACAGGATGGGGCGTGCGATGGAGAAAACAGACGCAGAAAGGAGAGAAGCAACGCAGACTGAGCTGCGTTTCAAAGGTTCTGGGCTGAAAAAACAAGGAGAATCTTGTTTATTTTGTACTTTATGGCAGCAACAGCAAAAAAACAAAAAACAAAACTAGTAGCTAAGCTGCAATGCTACAGCCCAAGTGCTACGTATGTGTAACATGTTGCTGAAAGAATAACAGTACCTAGTGTTAAACAGGGTCATCTTACCGCTGCTGCGTCACTAGCTTGATTTTCAAGCGGGATCTTCATTTGTGGGCTCTAATGTTCTTTCTCTGCAGAACAGGGTTTTCTCCAGTTACACTGGTTTCCTCCATCGGTTCAAAACAAAGCATGTCAAGCTCAATGTTGACTCTACTTGTCCTAAGGCAATGAGTATGTGTTTTTTGTCGGTCAGATATTAAACATGTTGAAACATTCTATACCCAGGATGTTTGCTTGTAGCACACATGTGAGTTTTTACTTCAGAAAAAGACAACAGCTAATGTCTTTTTTTTTTTGATTAAGAAAAAGACAACAGCTAATGTCTTTTTTTGTTTAATTAAATCCAAATCTATATCCAATACAAGTTACAATGAGATGTTGAGCAAGAATTAAAACATAGTTTTAATTATTATATATATTAGTAGTAGTTTCAATAGTTTTAATACAAATATTATTTTTTGAAAAAACATGTCACAAAACAGCTATATGGAATAATTAATTACTTCTTACATTGTATTATAGACAGATGCAAAGAAATCTTTATTATCTGGAAAAACAAAATGTACAACAATGTACAACATTACAAACTTGTTTAGATATAGAATTTTAATCCTTTCATGAGCCTCTTTTTCAATGCTATATTAGGTATAAAACCTAAAAATAAAGACTCCACTTTTATTCAAGATGTGTGGAAAATTGGAGTCATTGAGTGACAATGTGGTAGTTTCATAAATACAAAAATATTATTTTGGATACACAAAACAATTACTTTTGCCTTGCAGGGAGAAGGCTCTGGGTTCAATTTCACCTTGAGTCTTTGTTCAAGGAGTTTGCATGTTATCCCCGTATATGTGGGTTCTCTCTGTGTACTCTCTGTCCTTAGTGTGTGCGTGAGAGGTTGTTTGTCCTGTATGTCTCTGTGTTGTTCTGTTATTGACCTGTGACCTGTGATGGAAAATGATTTGTATTATTTAGAAGATGTATTATAAATATATATATATATATATATATATATATATATATATATATATGTATGTATGTATGTATGTATGTATGTATGTATGTATGTATGTATGTATGTATGTATTGGGTTCTCCCATTTAAAGAGAAAACCTATATTTTTACTTTAAATTTGTTTATATCAGTGAAGTACCTTGCATTTGGCTCAGATAAACAGATCCTCATCTTTCATGCTTAATGTACATTCCCCCCCTTTCCATCAATAGCATTGCTCTCCACCCCATTTCAAATTCTTCTATCAGCCTTCCTCCCATTAGACATCTGCATCAACATTTCTCTTGTCTCATCCTCCCATTTGATCATGCAGAACCAGAAAAACACTGCAGTTTGACCTCCAGATACCCTCAGCTGTGCGAATGTGTGTGGACAGCTTTTGCAGCAATGATTTGCAACTATTTGAGAGAGAATAGATAAACGCACCTAAGTTCAAACAAACATGAAGAGTCCTACAAGTACCATCCAACACGGCAACAAGCAGTTCTGCATGGAAAAAGTAGGATTGTTTACTTTTGTTGTGGCTAGTGCTGCTATTAATGTAACTGTAATAGGTTGTGAGTCTACGGTTTCACACTCCAGGTTGTGTTTTTAGTCATTTTAGTAGTCAATTATATTGAATTATTCCCCACTTCTTTTGAAATGCAATAAACAAAAGCAAAGAAAGATAAAATATTAATAAGAAATGTAACAGAAACCACAGCAAAAAAGATTTCTCTACAGTAGTTGTCATTAAAACTCATGGGGTAAATTTAACATTCATGAAAATATGTAAAATAACAATAGATAAATAAATAAATAAGCGTTAGTAAAATAAACACAAAAGAACAAAAATACCAAAGAATAAAGCAAACAGATCAGAAATAGATGTATAAATATTAGCAGCTTGCTCTCTTAATCTAGTTTTAACAAATAGAAAGCTAATTTTAAATTAAATTAACAGAAATTCAAATATAAAGTTTGTAACAAGTCCTATGGTGGACGCTCTAAACATCTGGGACAAAGTGCTGTGGTCATATGAAACAAAAATTAAACTTTCATTGCTGAAAAACTAACACTGCACATCCATCTGACTGCACCATCCTTACAGTGACACATGATAGTGCCAGCATCATGTTGTGAGGATGTTTTTCTTCAGAGGGGACAAATAAGCTGGTCAGACAGAAAAAGGATGGAGCCAAATACTGGACAATCCTTGTAGAAAAGACCACAAACAGGTCTGAAAAGAATTGAGATTGAAATGTATCCTTCAAGTTATAAATGCTTATGTTGGAAGGGTCGAGTCAAAGTCCAGATATAATTTTTTTTTAAGTTTGTGGTAGTACTCGAAAACTGGTGATTATAGATGATCTTCACCCAATGTAACTGGGCGTGAAAAATTTATTAAGAAGAAAAATTTCCTTTCTGAGTCTTGCAAAGCTGTCAGAGACACTCTCCAGAAGCTGGCATTTATGTGTACATTTTGTAAGGCATGAATCCTTCTCTTTCACTTGACATCATTTAAGGTTGTGTCTGTAAGATTGCAAAATTGGAAAAACTACCATAAAAAAGTTGCATTGGATTGCAAGATGCTGTAATCCCTAATTTTGAACATTTAGGTGAGTCAAAATGGTCCATTCAATTAAACTTAGTGACAAACACCATCTGACATTATGTACGGCTGCTTCTGACAGCTACGACAGTGTTTTCTTTTTAGGGTATTGCAACTTGATATCTGAACTCTTCCAGAAGCGAGCTGCAAGGTGAAACTGCACTACAGCTGTCGCTGAAATGACGGTGAAATGAAAACTCTCAAGTGACAGGCGACCTGCTTGTTGAGGAGCCCTCCGGGACAAGTTTTATGAAGTTTCCGGGTAGTTGTGTTGGGGCGTTCGGTCAAATACGAATCCCAGTTTTTGCTGTCGGAAAGCTGAGAGGCGGTGCATAAGGAGCTCTGGGAGAGTTGGTGGAGAGCTAAAGTTAAAGAAGAGATATGGACAAAGCTTTATGAGGTAACCAGTCGTCCGCTGCATACCTGGCTGACACTCAAGCACACATTGACATATTCAACCTCGAGCCTTGTGGGGTTCCTTCGGTGATTTAAACCAGGTGATTAACAGCTTCATTATCATATCTTTTTTCCCTCACTAAGACATACACAAACACCCACTTACACTTTGTTTGACCCTAAGTATTCAGCTCATATTCTAGTCGTTTTTCAGATTTTTGATTACAAACATGCATAATCAAACACCTCTGCCGCCTTTTGTGCAAATCCCTGCATTCCTTTGCTTAGAATAAAGCACTAGTTCTCTAATTTCCCATCAGAGGGAGATTTACGGAGCTCACTTTATAAGCTTCATTGTTAAAAAATGCACATGATCTCCACTGTAACACAAAGCACGTTCAAGGGAATCACGGGTAATAACTATAGGCAGGAGGAGGCGCGGCCGGGTGACAGTGTGGTGCTATGACATGGAAAAACAAACTTGAGGGGTTTTGCCTCAACACAACCACTGTCAAAGCATGGAAACAGATGATGAAAATTATTTGAAAAAGAATAAAAAAGAATTTAAAAAAGTTTGAGACTAGGTCAGAGCTGTACAACCTTGTCACATACGATTAGTGGGCTGGTTTCCACTTTGTGGCCCTGTCACTACTTGCAGCTCGTCTGACACAGATAAAAAAAAAGTATGCAGGGTTTACTTGTCCTCGAGGTAAATAGTCAAACATGTCAAAGGGAAAGTCAAGACATTACAGAAAAAAAAAAAACTGTCTGTGCTGCAGGTTGTCATTGTTTTCAGTGCTGAACTGTCTCGTTGTATTTTAGATTCATTTATTCCTTTGTTTCGGTTGTTTATTTAAAACAGAAACAAGTATATATATAATCTTGTTTATTTCACTTGAAATATTACCATGGGTCACGTGTGTCATCTATTGAGTTTAACTGCACTTGTTTGTTATTCAATAAATCTTTATTTTCTATTCCAAGCGCCTTATAAAACACTGACTTGACTGAATGAAGTCAGTTTTAATCTCTGACTCTGAGTGAAACACACAAACAAAAAACCTGCTGAAACTTGACAAGTGTGGGTGGGAAACGAGTTAATCGAAATATTTATATCAATGACTACGTATTTTTGGGGAAATTGCAGAGTTAAATAAATAATAAAAATGTCCAATGCTACGTTTTAAGTTATAGTTCTGCAACTGAATTTGGTTTGTTTTTGTTTTTGTTCATTGTTAGTTTCACGTACCAATATAATGGTAAGGGTTTGTTGTTCTCATGGCTGTTTGTTAAAAGAAAATATACTAAAGGACGTGGCTTCACATTGTCCAAGTCAGATGCATCTTTTTTATTAAAAAGCATGGGTTTTCCCCACTCTTGCATTCTTTTTTTTAGGTATAAATGTGAGAAAAATGATAAACTTTAAATGTACAAACAAAATATATTAGTTAAAGAAATATGATGCCTTTCTTAGTTTTTGGTAAATGGAGTGTCTGTTTCTTGATCTATTATCAATGTTCTTTGTTGCAGCAACCACGGCCTCCCAGGCACTGTTGAGGGGGGTTGACTGTTTTTCTATGCTGTAAATCTCCTATTTAAGAATGTCCCACAGGTTCTCAACAGGGCTTAGGTCGGGCGAGGAAGAGTGCTGTGTTATATTCTTTCATCTTCAAGGACTTTACTGGCTTTTTGTCATATCTTTTTTTTTTTTTTTGTGTCTCATGTTTCTTTATTTCCGTTTTAGAAGCGAACATAGCCACTGTGAGCTGTAAAACCAGCAGAGCTGGAAAGGAGAAGCAGATTGACCAACATTTTCTTTATGAATGGTGTTTAAAGTAATACAATGCTGTTTTTCCTCCACCTGTTTCTACACACTGCTGTTCAGGTGGCAAAAAAAAGGTGTAGTGTACAACACTCAGGCATTAAAATAGTCCATGTCTCGTGAAAACCCTAAGAAGATTTCCTGACCAAATAGCCTGTCATATAACTCAACTTAATACAACTCATATAACTTGTCCCTATTGGGGTTGGGTGGGTCTGCTGGCGCCTTTCTCCAGCTTACAACGGGCGAGAAGCAGGGGCACACCCTGGCAGTCCATCGCAGGGCAACACAGAGACAAAAAGGACAAACCACTCATACACACACACACACCTAAGGACAATTTAGAGAGCCCCATCAGCCTAACAGTCATGTTTTTGTGTGTATATATATATATATATATGTTCAGTTCAGAACAGTGTATAATAAAAAAAAATAAACAACGTGGAAAGGTAGTGGTTTTTGTGAATGTCCAGTGCAGTGAAACAAGCACAGAATATGTTTTTCTAATTATCCATTCATGAATACAAATACAATTATGATGAAAAATGTCCGTAGCCCTATAATGATATCCTAAACTATGATCCATATGCAAGTGAAACCAACTTTTTTCTGGCTTAACCCAATTAAATTAATGTTTCCATTGTATAATCTCTTTCAGTATATGAGACTATTTCAGGGGATTTCTACACAAAGTCTTGACTTATGTCTGTTTTACTTTTTTTCTCTCCTCTGGTGTGAACATCCTTCGAGAAGCAACTCAAATCCTGGTGAAGTGAATGCAGCCTGTAAATAAAACCAGATGACATCTGCATCACTCTGCTTCCTTTTCCCACAGTTTTGCTATTTGTCATAAACCAGTGACATTAGCAAAACAACAAATAATTTTCAAAAAAGTTTGCTGATATACGTACACAAAAACAAATGTAAATAAAAAAATTAATAAAAGCAACGCATGAAAAAAAACATGACTTCATTAGTCAGGTTTCTTGTCATTCATGTTCTGGCCAAGAAAAATGTTAGCCGCAGTGTTATAGGCCCATAAAATCTACTCCTATGCTCCACGCAAAATTGATGCTGACATTTAATGTTAATCATGCTGGTGCTTTTAAATTTTGCAAATAGAGCTTAACAGCAATATGTTTCTGCAAGTAATTCTTTTCTGTGCATTTCTCTCCAGGGAGATTATTTCAATTTTATTTAGCATATTTTGTAGTGACACTTTTTTGGCCACATCAGATCTTTTAATGCTGTAGTTGGAAGTTACCTGGTAATATGTAACTTAATGGTGTAAGAATGAAATCTGTTGTAACAATACAAGAATAGGATTAAACGCACCAGCTGTTTGTGTATGGCTGAAAAAAGCTTAATGGACTCATACAGCCAGAGACTTTACAGTGGTTCTAAAGTAAGTCAACACAGAAAAAACAAAGGCAAGTTGAGGAGGCAGGGGGGAACGAGAAGGGATGGAGAAACTGGAAACCATTGTGGGAAGAGTGAATATGGATCATTCTTTACATTTACACTCAGAACAGTTCTTGCACCCATGGACAGGACATCTCCCAGTTCAGAAGTCAAACTGGTGACGGCACACAATGGAAGATTAAAAGGAAATCCTACAAGCCGTCTGCCAGGAGAGGGCGTGTTCGTGTTGATGGTGATTGCATTGCTTCATTCAAAATTAAACTACATCTACAACAGATGCCATAACAAAGCATCCATAATTAACAGTATAAAGAACATAAAACTCAGTTCTCCTCTTATGCTTTTGGGGATTTTCAGTGACTGTGAGCTGGCTCGAGTGATGCGAGTCTGTCCTGCTCATGACTCACCAGTGAGCCTGTTTTGGAAAACTCCTTGCCAACAGCTTGTCCCGAAGGTCGGCGCTGGGTTATACCAGCTCTATGGATGCACCATGAAAAGATAATTGCAAAAAAATCCAACTTTAATAAGGTAAAGAAGTAATATCAAACATATTTTTGATTGGTCCGAAGAGTCTCCTTTAAAATGTTGTTTTGTGTTTGAAAAGATAAAAACCAACTACACCCTTGCTTCCTCCATCAAAAACACACCATGGGAACCTCATGTCTGAGTCAATGATTGCAAAAGCCAAACCTGTGCTTTTTTACTTTTTTAGTTAAATTGTATATACAACTGTATTCATATTTAACAAGACCATGTTTTAACAGGTAAATATTAGCATGCAGTCAAGCATTGACATGCAAGACAAACATTGCAACAATTTTTTCTTCATTACACTTTCTTCCATACATTTTCTTCGTTTTATTTGAGACCAGGTAACGGAGGTAACAGATCCAGGACAGAAACCCTGACATCTCTCCGTTTATCACTGACACTGACATCATACTAATACAATGACAAATGTGACGGATGCATTGTCATTGCATTTTTGCCATTTCAGACCCTCTTAATTTAATCCAATTTCTTTGTGCTGAGACCTTTCTGAGCACACATTTGCTGTTTGTCCATTTTCTCCAGCTTCTATTCTTGCTGTATCTTTGTCTATGTTTGAGTGTGTGGTCCTCTTCTTCTCTCACAGTTTGGTAACTCCTCTGCCTCCTTTAGTTATAAAGGTTAAAAATATTCTGTCTAGGAGTGCTGCAAAAAAATAAAAATAATAAATGCATTGTTTTTAACGTCATTGATGTAGTAATGTCACTCTTTAAGATCAGAAAGTCCACAAAATTTCACTAAACGCTTTGAGCTAATCCAACCACTGCAGCCAGAGCTCTAATGAACATAAAAAAGACAGATCGTATCTCCCCTATTTTAGCTTCTCATTATTGGATTATTGTGAAATCCATAAAAGAACTAAATATTTTCCTTCTTGCATAAAAAGCCCTCAATAATCAAGCTCCATCATATTTCACTACTTTGCTCTCAGACCACACCAACTTAAATTTTTTTGTCAGTGTTACTCTCTTGTTAGAAGCTAAACCTAGTTTTGTCCATTTGCTCTGCCGAAGAGAGACATTGACTCGGGCAATGCTATCAGCAACTGAAAACTTTTACTTTTAACACAGAAAGTAGACCTATATGAGTTCCTCAGCCACCTTTTGTCTTCTCTGTCTTCTAAAAACCCCAGTCAGTCGTGAAAGATGGATACTCATAACGAGCAATGTTCTGTTAAAGGTTTATTCCTGTTAAATGGAAGATTTTCTAACCAATGTTAGGACATGCATGCTCAGTATGAGGAATGGCTGTAAAGTTAATAACATATTGACAATTGGCTTTTCATGATTGTTTAAATTTTACTATAACATGGCCTTTTGCAGGTGGATCTGAAGTGAAAACATAAAAACATGAAGTAGGTTTCAGACTCTGAACTCCGCTTGAAACAAGAATGATTGGATGAGGGGGTTCTGTGGGATCTTTATGCAAAATCCTTATTTATTTATTATTTTTACATTGAAAAAAGTATTTCCTTCTCAACCGTGGGACCAAGTCAGCTTGGCTATACCAAGCTCAGTAAAAGTTTTAAAAAAAATACGTGTCTAGACCTTCGAAGGTCCATGGAGCTGTATCTATCCTCTGTCACATCACCAATAAATAGTGCTGAAACAGTACTATTGGAATTCATGCATGCTTTTTCTACTGACTCTTTGTTTTACAAATGCGCTTTTGATTAGGAACTCAAGATGAAAACTAAAACAGATTTTAAATCTATGTAATGTATAACGAACTTTAAGATTCTTATTTTTAATTAAAGCATTTGTATTAATTTTTATTCTGAATTATGAACACATTTTTGTACTCCAATTTAAAGGAAAAAATTTTTTTGTTTTGTTTTTATACATATTTCCGTTATCTTAGTTTGTCATTTACCTATAACTCATTGCTCTTACACCTAAATTTTCCCATTGTAAAACCTTAAACATGGGAAAAATTTTGGTGTAAGAGCAATGAGTTCCTTAAAAAAACCTTAAACATTTTAAAACCTGAAACATTTCTATTATATTCTATTATGTTCTATTTTTAGTTGGTGCGTTATCTCGGAAAGATCCCTAGATTGTCCTTTTGTTAATGTGTCCTGGTTTAGACAGACAGCGTTACAAAAACTACACTGGAGATGTAAAACACAGCACAAATCAGGCGATATGGCTATATTTGCAATAACCCTTAACAGGCTCATGATCCTGCACACACAAATATAGACAGAGAAGATGAATGGATGGATATGTAACGTAATCAGCCTGCAAATTGCTTGTGTGTTTTGCAGTTCAATTTATGTAGGCTATGTTAACACTGTTTTGTCTTGCTTACAAACTTTAAAGAATGGAAATAGCTTATATCTTTATGTGTGGTTCTCAATGAAGTTCCTCTGTAGATGTGATGGAAACAACCAAAGGATTGCCTTATAGAAGAGACAGGTCAGAGATTCAATCCACAGGCAGTTGAGACTGGTAACCAACCTGCCCACATCATTATTAAAGAAAAATCTAATTTTGAAAATTTCCTAAGACACTTTAACCATACTGTAACTGTCCTTCAAAATAAAAAGAAGTTCAGAAATTGTATGAAAAACATAAAGTAATTTATGAAAATCAAAAGAAAGCAACCTAATATTTAAAGTTCATGAAATATCCCCAGAATGAAGAAGATACTGTTGCATAATTATTTTGGAACTCCTTGTTTGTTGTACTAAAACCTTAAAAACCCTTGATTTATAGTCAGAAATGTATGTAAATCCAGATATAATTTCATTAGCTAAAATATATTAACAACAATTTCGTAATTAAATGTAGTAAATACATATTTCGGTAGAAACATGGTGGAACCCATTAGTGCCCTCACTTTCACCATAAGTTACTTTTAATGGCCACTATTGATCAATCTGAAGATTTATGAGGGAGCAAAGATCTATATTTTGGAAAAGTATTCACACCAAGGATACCACAACGTGCATTTTGTTTTTGATAGAATTAGAAAATCATTTAGAATTTTACTTCCAGTTAACAACTATATGCATCTTTGTGTTTGTCTATCGAATAAAATTCCTGTTGATTGAAGTTTGGAGTTTAAATTGTGAAAATGTTTGTCTATTGCTAATCCTTCACAAGGTTTTGTATGCATTGTAAATAAAGGATTGTGCAAGAAATGTTGTCCAATTTGAAGGTCAGTGTTGACCTGAAACCCCTGGACTTGGCTAGTTAAAGCAGATATTCAAGATGGGATATAAATGCTTCATGCCTATGTTGAGCAGCAGTTGGTACAGAGCCACAGATTTTTTACCCTATACAGCCACGTACTCACGCACTTTAATCTTGCAGTGATGTGAATGAGTCTATGTAAAAACCAAAAACAGATGAAAATATTTTCAAACACACACACGGCCAGAACACCCATCAAGTTTAGAACCATCGGATTAGATTCAAGATTTTAGATTCATTCGATTCAAAAAATAACTTTTAACCAACTTAAATAATGAACTAAACCTTACTGCAGTGTTCTATGTGTAAGATGCATGGTAACGCATGTTCTTGACACTAAATCTATCGTTATTAATTGATAAATTGATAGAGATGCCAAACGACGTGTTGTTATTCGGCTCTATATAAATGAACTAAACTGAACTGGATAGTTCTGCTGCATAAGCACTGTTTGTATGAGCCTAGGACCTACTTTAAGATCTTTTCATCGACAGCAGAGTTAATTGTTCTATCAGTTACAGCCCTAAAGTAGCAAAGAAGCCAAAGATCACCACATTACCATCTTAGCTTTGAACTGTAACTGTAACTTTTTTGGAAAACAACTGACCCACTGAGTCAAACGAGGTATGCAGTACTGCAGATGTTGATGTTCTGTATTACCTCCCAGAGGAGTCACTCTCTGGATGCTCTTTCTAAGCTTCACCTCCACATTAGCTCCATATGTGGCTAAAGACTCCTACCATGGTTTACTGGAGTTCTAAAGCCACAGACATCGCTTTCTAACACTTTCCATAAATATGGATTTAAATACGTAGTTGGGTGTGTGCTACTAAAAAATATAGGTGGGAAAAAATCTTCCCAATGTGTCATATCCATTCTCAGCTAGCAATAAATTGAATTTCATGATAAAACATATGAACAGTAATACTTGCCTTAATGCCAGATGTCACACTTGCTGTCTAACCTGTCCTTTCTGATCACATTCATTTTCTCCAATGCTGCATGAAGCTTAAGCTTATGGAAATGTCCAAGGGGGACAGTTTATGACAAAGCCAGACAAAGCACAAGTAAGCATGCCAAAAAAGTCATTAGCAAACAGCATAGTTCACAAACTCAGGAGACAGGAGCAATCTGGTGAAGTAACAGCTTATGTCAGTTGTAACCTTGGATAACTGTCCCTGGAAAGAAAGAAATAATGAAAAGGAAACAGTTGAGATAAATTCAGAACTCTTAGGTTAAATAAAACCTAACCTGCAGGAGAAATAAAGTGTCCACAGGTTGTGGATGACAAGCCCATATGGTTCTGTTCAAATTGGTGTCTATAAGAAAAAAAAACACCTATTTGTGCCACATGTGTGAATAATGGCTTGCGGTTTTGTCACCAAGCATGTGAACCGTCACATTGCAGTGACACATTTCTGCGACAGCTCCGACCAAAGCAGTGCAGCTGTACAGAACTTTGACATGATAACTAGTGACAAGGAGAGGGAGAAGAGAAAGGAAGGAAAGGCTAGCCCACTTGTAGATAGCAGCTGTGGGGCGGACTTCATGGCCTCAGAAAGTAAGGGTCTGTGTAAATATATTTGCACAGAAAATGGGAACTTTATGAACCTTGGATTAGCTCCTTAGTGTAAAATTGAGTGTCAGTCTACTTCCTCGCTGACATTCAGCAGAGGCAGTAAACCTTTTTCCCAGGTTTACATGCACCGTCTGGGTTTGGTCCATGTTTATTTATACATGTGATCCCATAATTCTTTTCTCTGATGTCAGGGGCACATCTGTCCCTTCATTCTCAACCAAAATCTCATATTTTTACCCTCCTAATAAAATGTGTTAGGATTTATTAGGCTTTCAGAGAAACCTCCAAAGACACTTATGTTGTAAAAGGGATTCTGGCATAAACTATGTTGTAAGGCTTAAAAAAAAAGGTCTCTCCTTCCAAATTATGAAGCTGGATAGACTCATTGCTCATCTTTACAGTTGTCACTTAGCAGCTGACACTCGGTGCTACCGTCAGCCGTTTCTTTAATGGGGAAAGCAGGCTCTCTGCTTGGTCATTGATTTACCTACTCCATCCCCACTATCTCCTCTTACGCCCTCAGGTTTGATCAGCGCAAGTAAAATCAAATTCGTCCTGACTGTATGTGTGTACGAGTAATAAAAAAACAAAGGAGAAATTGGAAATCAAAAAAGAACATTGGCACACAGTGTTTGTTGTTGTTTCATGGGGTTGATTACTTAAACCCTGGTTCGTTTGTTCTTCTGTGTCCGTTCGTCAAATAGCCGCAAATTGAGCAGCTGTATTGTATTCTCTCAAAGAAAGAGGCCCATTTGTTTAAATTTGGCTTGTAGAGTATTTGGCTCTCACATACTGCCCCCAGCATAGCCAATTTGATTACAAGAATATCTGTTGCTTGGTGTATGAAAACAAAAATCCATCAAGAAGGGAAGTCAATATGCCCCACAGCACTTCAAACAAATGTCATGTTTACCAGCAAACTCTGCACTGAAAGCATGTTCATAATAAAGAACTTAATATTCTTAATATGCTTCAGTCCAAAAACTTCTATTATGTATTTAGTCTTTTTTCTTTATTTTTCAATAAAATGTCTTCTTTTTTATGCTGATTTTATGTTATTTTTTTATTAAATGCTTGCTTAAATTACAGTATTACTTATGTAATTTATACTAATACCTTAAATTCCTTCATCCTAATTTACATAATTATACTTTTGCTAAATACAGTTTATCGTACTTCTATTGTGTTCATAATTACATTTATATGAAAGTACAGTAAAGCACATACCTTTGTATTTCTTGTCCAGATGAGCACAAAAACTTCGCACATTACAATTGTTTGTTCTTTAGCTGGTAGTATTAGCTGAGGAAACATTTTCCCTGCTAAGCTTTCATGTCATGTGAGTGGTGTTAAAACTCTACCAGAATCTGCTGAGCAACAAAGCAGCTTTATAGACTCCTCCGAGTTTGCCATGACTGTCTGGCCAGAAAGGCAACAAATACAGTTTTAGTCTTGTTTATCGTTCGAGGCTCAGAATTTGTTCCACCTGTACTCGGTAGAGACGTTAAATTTTGGTTGTTTTCACCTGAGTCACCAGCAATCTTAATTACTTTGGTTATACCTAAATTGGCATTACATTCACGTATTAGTTAGGCAAAGCCTACGGTATTGAGATGTTTAATGTTCCTTTGCACCAAACTTAATAGAGTGAGATGAATGTTTAAATGCAGGGCTTATGATGTGGTTTCTCTTTCTGTAGAAAGTTAAAATCAACCTACATATGTGATAAGAAAAAAGACTGTCACTAAATAAAAACTACTATTTTTATATGGAGTAAAATTGCTGTCAAAAAGGTGTACCACAACTTTAACATTCGTATTTATATGTCAAGAATCAAGAATTAAGAATCAATTTATTTATATAGCGCCAATTTACAACAGGTGTCGTCTCAAGGCACTTCACAGAAAATCAATTAAAATCAAAGATACATTCTAACAAATCAATTTGAAAAAGTTTCCAATCTAAGGAACCCCAGCAGATTGCATCGAGTCATTGACTTGCAGCATTCACTCCTCTGGAATCAGCAGGCCTAAACAATGGCTTGTGTTGTCGTTGACTTTACAGCAATCCCTCATACTGAGCATGCATGTAGCGACAGTGGAGAGGAAAAACTCCCCTTTAACAGGAAAAAACCTCCAGCAGAACCAGGCTCAGTACAAGCAGGCATCTGCCACGACCGACTGGGGGTTTGAAAAGACAGAAAGCTAAATTAGAAGCACAGGATACTGAAATAACAGAGTTTATAGCAGCAGTTGTAGAACGTCACTGGAAGTATCTCAGCCCATGTTCTCATCCAAGAAGATGTCTCAGCTAACAGAACGCCACCCCAGGTGTGGTTACTATGGAGAGAAGAACACTAAGAGAAAACAAAAGGTTAACAAGGTTGAAATAATGGTAACTAAGTAGATTCGACAAAGGAAGAAAGTAGCAGAGAGAGAAGGGGTCAGATTGTCCTCCAGCAGTCTAAGCCTATAGCAGCATAACTATAGAAAAACTTAAATAACTTAACCCTATAGAGTGAGACATGAAGAAGGTAGAGCAAAGGAGAACCGTCTGTCAAGACAGAGTTCCTCCCCCAACCGGATTAGGCTGTCTTCTCTACCTCTTCCTAACTATAAACTTTATCAAACAGGAAGGTTTTAAGCCTAGATTTGAATCTAGACAGGGTGTCTGCCTCACGGACTAAAGCTGGAAGCTGGTTCCACAGGAGAGGAGCCTGATAACTCAAAGATCTGCCTCCCATTGTGCTTTTAGAGATTCTAGGAACCACCATTACACCTGCAGTCTGAGAGCGAAGTGCTCTGTTTGGGACATAAGGAGTAATCAGATCTCTGATATACGATGGAGCTTTAGTAGTGAGGGCTTTATATGTCAATAAAGGTCTGGTATACAAAACACTGCTGAAAATACTTGTGAGTCTGTGTGTATGAATCTAAAAGCTGTGAGTGCTAGTCTTGTGAACTCAAATTTTTACGACTATGAACTCTTCCTTTCTCTGTGGAAACAAATTCAACCTGGTATGTACGATAACCTGGTGTGTGGAGCTCCACCCTGTCCTCAGTCTTCTGCCATCATTAAATTTGGATTGGGCTCTGTTTGATGTGATCACGGATCGATTTCTCCGCCCTGTGACATCATTGTAACCATTTTTTTCTCATATCCACAAAGTTGATTTTGTGTCAAAAGAGAAAGAAAAAGTTTGTAGTCATAAAAATTACAGTTGTATTCAACATTTGGTGTGAAAGCAAAACTGTGAAAATGCATTCATTTGGGATATTTCCTGCATGTCTTCCTCCCTTTCATTTTTGCTTTTCCACTCTGTCATCCTGTCTGTGACTTAAAGCAACAAATATTTATTCTGCAAATGCTTCCAACATTGCATGTAAATATTTTGCATTAGGATCATCAAACCTGAACCTGTAATTTCATACAGTAAATATAAAATAATTACTGTATGAAATTATCTTTGAAGGGCAAAGACAGCATATAAATCTCTTATTTATATATATAAAAAAAGTCTTGATTGTATTACAAGCAAATGCTAGTTAACAGTTTAATGAGGTATTTAAAGTGGAAGCCACATAAACCAAAAGGTGCTCGATTATATTAGGATCTGGTGATTTTTGAGGCTATTGCTTAAGAAGCTTTTTCATGATATTATTCAATACCCTTTTACAATCACCCATCAGTAGGTGGGTACACTGTGGTTCAAAAGGGATAAGCATAGTCAACAGAGTTCAGTTGGTACTAAGGGATCTCATAGTGTAAAAACAAAAATCGCTCATATTATTATGCCGACTCCACCAACCTTACATGTACTGTAAGGCAAGATGGATCGCTTTTTCATTATCTTGTCATTTGAATGTCAGAGCGGAAATTTTGAACTATTGGACCAGACTTTGTTTTATTATTGTTTATAGGTTCCTGTCCAGTTTGGTGACTCTATATAGATTCTGATTAAAAGGGCATTTTAGCTCCATTGTCTTTACCTAATCTAGAGGCCAACAGCAAATGGACAAAGTAGTCTCTTCAACAAGGAATTGAATAGCACAACCTAAGAAATCTGTCAATTGGAGCAGGTTACTGCTTAAAATACTTGTCAGTACTAGTTTACCTTTTTTTTTTTTTGACCTTGTCATTAAGTGATACCAGAATACATCAAGCCTGAAATTGAAGTTTGAACTTGGTGCTGTAACTCCATGTTTGAAGGAACCAGGCCTCACTACAAGTTTCATAACTACTTACTACTTGGTCAAAAAGTGCTTTTTTTTATAAATCTTTTTCCATGCAGGTGGCTAGAGTGTAGTTTTCGTCTTGGTACAAGGAAATAGAGAAACCTTGATCACCAATCAAATCTCCATCTTGGGTTCAGGCTTCTTACACTCTTTAGGATGCTTCGGGAAAAATGCATTGACAATCTAATCATGTCGGACACCCTGTTAGGACCTCAAAAACCTAATCTACCGTAGGTGTGGAAACTGAGATATCTTTCAGCTGCTTTTACTTATTACAAAAAAAAAAAAAAAAACTGTCAGCAGGGATGTTTCCCAACATGAAGCCTTAGTCAATCTGACAAAAAATGCGCTCTTTGCTCTCTTCAAAAGTTTGGGCTCTAACGGTAAAACTGAGGATGTGCTACCATTCAAAGTGTGACAGGAGAACTGGGAGCAGATGCAGTTAGAAATGTTTGATCATACATCATGTGGTCATGTGCTTCAGGCAAACTCGATAGACAAACTATGGACCTTGTTGTAAATGTACTCTTTGAAGCACAATAAATTAAAAACATGTGTTCAAGTAAAATCGAGGAAAAATTAAAAATGTGCATAACAAACTTTTGTTTATTTTTATATTTATAAATATTCAAAGTGTTGCCTCTTGTTAGCATTTTAAGTAGATTACAGTCTATTATGTTTATTCTCTTTTTTTTTTAAGGATTATTATAGATGAGTTTATTTTTTTCTTTTCTTTAATATTTGGATGTACAATCTAGGACAGTTTGGTTTTTTAGGCCAAAATACAACATTAAAACAATTTTGTTGCATTATAACCACAAATGTAATGTGTTTTATTAGGATTTTGTGTGATTTACCAACATGTGTAAAGTGTGAAGTGGAAGGATAATGTTTCTTGCTATTTATACAAATAAAAATCTCATGTGAGGTGAATTATTATTTACCCCTTTTCCTTTAGCAAGCATAAATAGTCCAATAAAAACCATTTGCTTTTGCACCTAAACTGACCAACTATGCTAGAAAACAAGGAATCAGAAAACTGTCCAAGATGTCAGCTCAGGTGAGACAATCTGTGTACAAGTTCAATTTTAGTTGTGCATTTTTTAAAACTGGCACCTGTGGGCAGATTACACCAAGAACAACATTTTTGGCCAACAACAAGCTAACAACAGTTTGCCAAATAACACCATCCATATATTAACTATGCTAAATTTGTGATCAGCAGATAGTGAAAAGTTTCTGCAGGTGAGAGAGTAGAGCTGAAAATATACGGTTTAAAATGACATCTTACTATTTATCATTTAACTAGCATGACATGATTTGAATACATTAGAGTGGGCAAATGCATTTGTGTATGCATGTAAGTCTGGAATGGATTAGTCTGTGCAGTTATCCCTGATTGCTTTCGGAAGCATTATTAACCGCGCTGCACAAGAGCTGCAAATGAAATGTCAAACATCATATCAGTTCGGAAGGAGAAGTCCTATGTTTCTGCGACTTCTCATACACACTCTCAGCTTCCCATTGACTTTAGAAATTAACATTCTTCATGCAGAAGGTGTATAACAGCAATACTTGGGGAAGGTGACTAGCAATTACATGACAAATACATTAGACGAGTTTAGTCTGAAACTTAATAAAGCAATGTGGAAGTGAAGGTAAATGAGTCCCATTTAAGCAACCTGACCTCTTTCAGGGTCTTAACACAGGGTTGTCAATCAGAAGTCTCATCAGCTTTTGTAAGGCATCCATGTGGCTTGAAACCTGCATCTATCATTATTATGCCTAGAAATTGTTATTACAGTTGACTTCTTCTCATTGCAGCTTCCCCATCTGTTCTCTTTCACATTGAAAGACTGAACAGGTTTTTATTTGAGAAATAAGAAATGTACAGTTTGTCTTAAGATGTAGAGCTAAAAGATGCTTTATTTCTCTACTCTGTTCATGGCCGTCATTCAAATAAGTAAGGCAAATAGATTAATCCATATGGAAAAGACATTGTCTTTTTTTCTGATTTTCAGTAAATATTTATTCAGGCAATGGCAATAAAGAAGGTATGACTATTTGAATAATGACACTTGGGAAAATAAATTCTCTCAAAGCTTAACATAAATTGTATTAAGACTTGATAAGTAACCTGGGGGTGTTAACAATAGCTGTTCATTTACATAACTTTGTAATGACCCCAGCCCAGCAGTGAATGTCAACAGGTTAAAACTTATTTTCATTTTGTCTATGACCTGGATAGGTTGGATAGCTCAAGTGGTATGTTGCCTGAGGCAAGACCCTTTGCGCTACTGCCTACCTGGCGCCGCAAATGGCTGCCTCGGTGTGATTACACCAGTCTGGCGCCGCTAATGGCTGCCTCAGTGTAATTACACCAAAACAAATTCCTAGTATGTCCTGTATGTACCTGGCAAATAAAAAAACTGAACTAAAGGGCCAGTTGTGGCCGAAATTAGTACTGAAACCATTACTGTTGGTACATTATTGATAAATAAATAACGTACTCTACATTTGATCAGTACTTCTTAAAATGATTTATTATGGAACACATTTTTACATTGATGCAATTTGATACGGATAAAAAAAAAAAAACAGCTTTGAATTGCCTAATAAAATAATACTTAAGCACACAACTCGTATCTCCAAGTTCCTATTTTTGTGGTCTCTCTACTCTTGAGTCACACATACAGAAATTTTATATTCCAAATAGAGTGTCTCTCTTATTTTGGTTATATATTATTTTTATTAAAAAATCTTGAATTTCTATGTCTCTGGCCAGAAATCATACTTTTTTTGGAAAACATTTTTTTTCCAGTTTTCAATGGTTTTCAGCTAGAAGAATTTTTGCCCATTCTTCATACTTTTTGGCATTTGTTATGATGCATAACCATAGCAACACATTGGTTTAAAACCGGAGGAGCGAATTAAGAGTACGAAAACTGACCTTACCTTAACTGCAAAAGTAAATCCTGAAAAGTTGGTATCGTGGACCATCTAGGGATTGAGTATCGTCAAAGGAATGTTTATAGTTCAATTGATACAGACTGATACTCACAATAAATGTACTTAAGTATCAAAAGTAAAAGTTCAAGTATTTTATAGTGTGCATGAAAAGAAGCAACACAACACAAAATTATTCTCCCCTTGACTTTTTATTTCACTTTTTCAGGGGAATAAACTGTGGAATAGAATAAGACTCAAAAAATAAACTGTCTTTCTTGCAAAATTTACCAAGGTTGTCTGTTTGAGGGTGGTGGTCCCAGCTTACGAAGCCATCTTTCGTTTCTGTGAAGTCAGCTGCTCATACTTATAGTGAATGTGATCTCTAAATTAAAAACACAAAAGTAAAAGAAATAATATTAGTTTAAATGATACTCAAAGGCCATCATTTAACAGTTACCACAGTGACCACCTTCACACCTACCTGGATTCCCAATTGTGGGCATGTCCAATATTGATTTTTAAAAAATGTTGCTCAACTATATTTTATCTTTCAAATATATGAAATTATTTACAGCTAAAATATAATACAGCACACTTCTACTTACTAGCGCATAACATTAGCAACTTGTCTGTAATGTTGGCTAAAACTATGTTTAACACATATTTATAAGCCTCCTGGCACATGACATGACATGCCATTGGCAGCGTTTCACGTTACTTTAATTCGCTTACTGCAAAGTCTTTTTGAGGTTGCATGGGGAGTTCTTGAATGCATTTATCGTATGGCACTTTGGAAAGCACAACATGCTGTATGCTGTGCGTCTTCTATGTCTCCCTCTGCGACATGCTTTGCCGCTGACATTGCCACTGCTCTCTCAGACCTCCGATAATGTTAATCATCGTGAGAGCACCGTGCATGGTTCTTCTCGTCTTCTCTGACACGCGTAGTGCAGCTAATTATTTTATTATTTTGAGTTGTAAGGAATTGATGAGGTGGCAAATGTCAAAGTGTTAAAGTAAAAGTATATGTTTTAACATTTAAATGAAGTGAAGTAAAAGTAAAAGTCCAGATTAAAAAAAACTCAAGTAAAGTACAAATTCTCAAAAAAAACTACTACCCACTGCAACTATAATAAATATTTGAAAAAACTTTAAGAACTGAGATGCAACGACATTCAATTTCATTTTGGTATTAATAAATTATTTTTAAATTTGAATTTGAGTGTCAAACTCAGATAAGGGTCAGGCTTGGCCCCAGTCCTTGGGTTTTGTAAAGGATGTTTAGAAGGTCCATATTGTTGCTATATTTAGCACACATGCACTATTGCCACTATTTTAAAAAACAGCAACAGATCTGGTGACTTTTCCTGAGACTTTTGGAAACATTGGCATGAAAGCACAAATTGTTAAGCGTGTTCACCCTGATCATTATCATGCTGTTGTGTCCCCCCTGCCCTATCACACGGACGGTACAATCATTAGCAGAAGAGCGATCTATTGTTGTTTTAAACATATTTATGCTGTTAGTCTGTCACTTCTACAAACATAGTTCTCTCTCCAACCAAATCAATGATTACCTTCGTATTGTCAACCGTGTAAATTAGGCGATAACATCAAGCATCTTCGAGCATTTTTTTTTTAGCACAGTTGCTACTTTACTTATAAAGAAGCAAGCATTAATTAGATATGTATTAATAGATTAATCCTGGTTTGTTTCCCAGTAGATGTCCATCAATGTTACCTAAAGTGTGTTTCGTTCATGATTCATCTACCTGAGTTTGTTGACCAGATGCCCCCCCCACTCCCCTTTGATCCTTGAAACAACTTTCTACCAGAAACTCTATATCAGTCTGTGAACAGCATAAAATTAAGTTTTATTCCATTCAAAGCTTCCTGTCTTTTACAGAAACCATTGCCAAGAATGCTTACCACACATCTGATGAGTTCCTGCTGTTGGATCCACCACTCAGGTTCTTCCGAGGGTCAGCACGTGTAAGAATCCCATTGGATGATGGAGGCTCACATTCCATTGCAGGAGCACACCCGAGCTGCCAGGCTTCTATCAGCGCACGCCTAGCTCACGGGTGGCATGGCAGAGTTCACACTGTGATGAGAAGCAGAGAAAAACAGACTGTAAGAGCTGCTGTGAGAACAAGCCTCAATTCATCTGGATTCATCTCAGCAGGTAGACTGGTGGCACGTGTTTACACAAGACTGTAGGAGAGGAACTCTACACCTCAGCTCTCCCCTCTGTGTTTGTGTGGGGGGATGTCTGTTTGTTACATCGCGGGGACCATTTTTCCAAGAAATAGTCTTGTTTTGGGGACCAACTGCTCTGAGCGGAGACCAAAGCCTGATCCCCTCTGGGAGAGGTCCTGTTTTGGGGTTAGAGGTTATGTTTGCAGTGCAAAATAAGTTTTGGTTAGATTTAGAGTTAGGCTTTTTCTGGTAATGCTTGGGTTGAGGGTCAGGGTCAGGGTTGGGCTTTAAAAATGAATCTGCTGTCTCAGGTATGTGAGAGTTTTTGTCTGTTTTAGGTGTGTATGAAAAAAAAACTGAGCTCTAGGCTGTTGGGTATTTAACCTGAGGGCATTAATGAGCATATCGGTTTGTATTTTCCTTCAAGTGTTGTGTGTGTTTACAATAAGGAATCTGACCTGTTGCTGGCTCTAAAAATGTTTTTTTATGCTACAGGCATGTATCTCTCATACAGCAAAAAAAAAACAATTGTGATAAAACTACTTCAATTGAACATGTGACTTAGTAAAATATTTGCCCAATGTTGTGCAAAGTCCAACATAATATACTCCTAGAATGACTGTAGTTTCTAAGTACGAACACAGATATTTGATTTTGTTTTCAAGACAGAAACCTAATTGAATCAACATTAATCCCTAATAAGGTTCAAGTCCATTTCGTCCTCTATCTTTGTGTTATCATAGCTGAGTTGAGTACAGTTATATATTTAGTTTGGTCTTAAATAAATTATTTGAATAAGTGGCATAGAGAGGTGAATAGAGTGACTTTAGCATTTATATATGGTTAAAGTACACATCCCATTTACAATGTTTTTTATTTTTTACTTTATCAAAAAGGAAATGGGCACATGCGTATTTCAATGTGTATTGGAAATCCAACTTAAATGTAGTTTCATCGCAGGATGTTAAGAAATACTAAGTTATTTAGTTCCTTTGACATTGGGTCCAGTGTGTGGAATGGGTTCTGAACATTATATGTAAATATACAGATGAAATTTTGTTTTTTTAGCTTGTGGAGGCCCACCTCAAACCCAGGCCTTGAATAGAAAATGAACTTTTCAAGTGTGCAATTGGTTAAAACTGTGTAGCTCAAAGTAAATTAAAATAATAATTTGACTGTTAAATTGTGCACCTTTATAGATGCAATGTTTGCTAAATGTTTAGTTTTTACAGAATTGTCATGTTTTCATTAACTATGTTGAAGTTAACTTCGTTTTTTGTTTTTCACTCTGGAAGAATGAGATCAGCTGATTTCAATTAAGAAGGGTCTGGAGAATACATAAATTGACTGCTGGAGAGACTGCTGTTTTGAGACCTGTTAAAATATGTATTGAAATCAATAAACCAGTTTGGTTTAATGCACTGAAAAGTCATAGGAATGTTTTGAGGTTTTGTTTTCCACACCAGACCTCTCAGCGTTACACAGGATTAATCTTGCATTGGGTTCAAAGTAAACCTTTTTTGTTAATATCTAAATGTACATGATGTCAACTGAAATCACATTAAATGTAGCTGACCAAAACAAAGATGATTTCAATTGGCAGACTACTGAATTAAACAAAAATTAGTATATTTTTCGGAAACTAAATTAAATTTGAACTGGCTGAATAAATTTTTGCTGCTAAAACAAAAATAACTTTTAAAGAGAAATTTAACATAGGATAAAAATATCTGTTACAAGAGGTGTGTGGGAATAAAAGCTCATTTTGTTGGAAGGATGCTGACAGAAAACTGGAGATTTTGATTGCTGCTTTTTATTGCTTAAATAACCTAGCTTAATTCATTTCATTTCTGTTCCCGTAATACAAAAAATGAAGAGCAAGGAAAAAGGAGATAAAGGGCCCACAAGGCAGTCTTTGCAACATAAAAACAACCTAAGGAGACATTATCATGAACTAACTTCATCCTTCCCAGTTCTTGGTTCGAGCTGAAGACAGTACAGGCGTTATGTTGTCTTGTTTTATACAATGTTATTTCTCACAGAATATACCAGACTGTTTAACATATCAGCATGTTACATAAACATTATTATACCAAACACATGTTAACTGAATCGCTTTTTATCTGTGACTTCCCCAAATGCTGTAAAATATGAGTTGTTTAAATATCTTTAGATTGAATGAATCAAAATATCTATCTATGTATCTATCCATTCATCCATCCAGTGAAACGGCATGCAGTTTCATTTCTACAGTAATACGTTCACATAAGTAAACAAAACCACTCTGCTGTTTTAGACCTTATTACATGGTAATACTATTTGCCATTGGTGGAGATTTTTATCATCTAAAATGTATCTTTGGGATGTGTGACAAGATAAGAAGGTCAAAGTTTGTAATTATTGTGGCTACAAATTCAATAAATAAAAAGAAGCTCATTATAGCTACGTTTATTGCAAGACGTTTGTGGCTGCAGTAATAAATATTTTTTAAGAATCATATGATGTAATAGTTTTAATTAAACGGCTGTCCTGAAAAATGCAGAAGATTTATAACTGTGTTAGGTGGATGTGTAAGAGAAAGAAGGGGAGGCATTTTTATATGGGTCGCACATAAAAACGTTGTGTCTTTTAATGTAATGCACTGTGAACAGGAACACACACTTGCTCTCACACGGTTTGAGTCACTTCTCCTCTAAACACACACACACACACACACACACACACACACACACACACACACACACACACACACACACACACACACACACACACACACACACACACACACACACACACACACACACACACACACACACACACACACACACAATTGTAGAACCGTGGCTTAACAGACTGGGTGTGTGGGATGACTGGTCTGCCGAAGTACTTTGCTTCGGCAATTTTTGAACCTGTTTTAAGGTCATTGTTAAGGAGAAGGTCAACGTTCATGAGATCAGCATGAACAACTTTTTGGTTTCCATAAAAAAGGAAGTTTTCAAGGCTGGAAATGTCAATTCTTTGTTCTGACTTTTTAAAGACAAATCTTTGCAATAAAATATATAAATATATTCGATGGCAGCGTCAGTTAAATCTAATTACTACAAGTTTTTATATCCTTTGAAGCTTTTTACAGTTTTAATGATAAAAGCAGATTTACTTTGATTTTATCAAATACAACAACATAAAGTATCAAACACTTGATTCAGTGTTTCTATTTTCCACAAAAAGTATTGGATTTGTTTTCAGTTTATTACTCTGATATCCCCAAGTAAAACCAATTGGAACCAAATGCTTTCAGAAACATTACCAGTGTTAGAAGAAATCTCTAAGGATTGGAGCTTTACCAAAAAAATGTATAAGGGACACAAGGGTCCAACAGTCATTGAACGATCAAGAGTCAACATAATACCTTCTCCTACTGGTCTGCTCATCCAAAAACTGAGCATACATTTTCATTTAATTTAACATTCATTACATTTTTTAACTACTAGCTTTATCAAAAGTACATTTCTATTGTGTTAGAAAATGCATGGAACAATCAGACCTCTGATTTATGAGTTTGATCATAAAGATCATAAAGCTCTGATTTATGATTTTGATATATATATATATATATATATATATATATATATATATATATATATATATATATATATATATATATATATATATATATATATATATATATATATATATATATATATATATATATATATATATATATATATATATATATATATGTATATATATATATGTATGTGATTGTTTAACAGAAATGCCACAAAAATACCATCATCAACTAAAGTACAACTAAAACACTAATTTAATCTCTTTAAACACAAAAAAAAACTTTGTTTATTAATTTTTTTCAAACCAATCCATAATCTAGTTTCACAATTCTATTCTTATTTTCACAATACACTGATAAAAGAACTACTTCAAAAAAAGTATTAAGTATACTCGAGATACTGAGTCTCCAAGGCAACCTTTAAATAACATTTCCATGACAACTAGCCATTTTGGAGACTTACCAGAAGAAAAAAAAACAAGACATTAAATAGGTAAAATTTGCCACACACCACTGGGACTTTTGTTTTGCGTGTCCCCTAATAATAACTGGCTGCCTCCACCATGTAGGGCCACATTTGCGAGGGAAAATTTTATTTTTATTTTGCATAATTCACTTTTTAGTAAAAGGGTGTATAATCCATATCTTAATGCAATTATAAAGCAACAGTAAAAAACAATTTAACTGCAACCATATGCTTTGGTTAGATGGTAACCAAATTTACGACAGTAAAGGATCTGTGATGCAGTGTCCTTATTTTAAATGTCCTGAAGATCATGTTGAACTCGTCACAAGATTTTTCAACAATTATTTAAAACATAAATCAGAATTTAAAAAAGTTTACTCAGCAGAACACGGACATTTACGTTTGGCCATCTCAGTCCCTTAACCTAAATATTATAGAAGAAACAGTCACACATAGGCAGGTTTTGTCTCTTGCTGTTTGTGTACACGTTTGCTTCATCAAACTTTTCATTGTTCATTGGGTCCAACTCATGCCAAACTATTTCTGTTTTCTGAGTTTGTAAATAGCTTTCTGTAGATAGCTTTTCCATATATAAGAACCTTCCAACACATTAAAATTTGTGTATTTGTGTTTGTAATTCTGTCCAAATCCTGTTGGTACCAAGAATGTTTTACACAAGATGCATGCAGAATTTAAATCAGAAGGAGACCTTACTCCTGCAGTATTTACACAATATAAAGATGATGTTTTTTATAACCCAAAAGAAAAAAAAATACATCACATACACAAAACTACTTTTGTATCAGTCATACAACTGTGTGGGAATAATACAGTAAAACTGAGAAGATTCAAATAGATTCACTTCCATGTTGTTTATGCAGGTAAGGTCAGAAATCTTTGTATGAAAGTATAAAATATCGCAATCATTTCCAAAAGTGAAACAGCAAGGGGAAGAGTATGCAGCTCAAAGTTGAGAATGAAAGTACAAAAGTTGCATTGTTTGTGTAATAAAACGCAACCTGCACACACTAGCATTTCTTTTGTCCTATTACCCTGAACGCATCACTTCCGTGGTTTGGGGTGGGAAGCCCTGGGGAGAGCAGCACTTGGGCTTTGCTGTCCCACCTACTGATCTACACTTGCTCATATAAACCAGACCCAAAAAAACAAAATAAACTGTACATCACACAACCCACAAACATTCCAGGTACCACAACATTATAACAAGAGGAGATAATGAGCAATACAATTTTTTTTAATAAAAAATTAATAAATCTACAGTGCTGTCAATATCACAGATACCAAATACTCTAGTCAAAAGACTATTCCTTAAGAATCAGAATGAGGAAGGGTAGCAAAGCCTTCCGACACTCATAGGAAAAACATGCCCATATACATGTTAAATTACCTAGAAATCATGTCAGCACAACAGCACGCATATCTACCACCTGGACACACCCATCCAGTAGTCACATACCGGTCAAACCATCATATGAAAGGAGAAAGAAAAGAAGAAAAAAAAAAGAAAAAAACCCTCCTCAAAATTGAAGGAACTCGTCGGCCATATACAAGCCAACAGCCATACACACCTATGTACACCTCTTGGAGTTTTGTGGTTGAAATATGAGCAATCCTGATAGCCTCTGTCAGGTCACGTCGGAGACACTGCACATAAACATAATAATCCACCACCTGCTCAACCATGAGTACAGACTGAAACATCATGTCCACCGGTAACCAGGGAATCCTGCCGAACATCACCAGAAAGGGAGCGAACCCAGTAGTTTCATGAACCGTTGCATTGTACGAGAAGGTGAGCGAACGCAGAAGTTGGGGCCATTTCTCCTTGACTCTGGGTGGGAGAGCTCTGATCATGTTCCCCAGGGTACGATTGAACCGTTCAACTGCTCCATTGCCCATGGGATGGTAAGGTGTCGTATGAGATTTCTCAACACCAGCAACGTGGAGTCTCTCTGAAATCAGGCTGCTTTCGAAGTTCGCACCTTGATCGGAGTGCACTCGCTCTGGAAAACCATACACACAGAAAAAGTTGTTCCAGAGTTGATGAGCAACAGCTTTAGCTGACTGATTGGGGCAACGGTACGCCTGAGCTAGTTTAGCGAAATGATCAGTCACAAGGAGTACATCCAGGGACTTATTGGATTAATCTTCCGCCGACCAAAAATCAATACAAACAAACTCAAGAGGTCTCGAGGTTTTAACGCTCTCAAGCGGTGCCCTTGCCTCAGGTTCAGGAGACTTACTGACCAGACAACGTCGACAGTGCTGCACATACTCCTTGACATCCTGCTCCATCCCAATCCAATTATACTGCTTTCTAGCCAGGTAGAGTGTCCTCCTCTGACCTTGGTGACCTGCCTCATCATGGATCCCTCTCAGGACCTTATCTTTCGGTAAGTGGGCACGACATACCGGTGAGTCCTTCTCTTGGTCACAGCATCCTTTGAAGTGGGATACAAAACACCATCTTTGATGGTAAGGTGTTCTCAATGTCGGAGAAACCGCAAGGCTCCAGCTGGTTCATGCGCGCGTTCTCATCTCAACGGCCGCCTCTGACGTTCCACAAAGTAAAGCATCCGACCCAAGCACGGATCAGCATGTTGCAACGATGTCAGTTTGTCCTTGGCCAAAGGGCGGAAATCATACAGCTCGGGAGGTAAGAGAGATTGTGTGAGTTGCGCCAAGCAGAACGCATGCGAGGGCAATCAGTCTCAAGAGAACACTCCAAAACAGCAGACCCTGCCTGTGAGGAGATAGGTTTATGCTGCGGCACTGCCAATGCACTGTTGAATGCTACAGTCAAGGGTCGTTGCTGCAGGCGGGTGAGAGGGTCACAGGACAACCGAATAGCCTTCTGCATGCAGTCAGGGTCCAGAGTATTTGCTTCCTCCAGAAGTGCACCATAGGGGACTGTCGTGAGTTGATGGAGAACGCTGGGATGCACAAAAAAGGTTCACGGCTGAGGGCATCCGCCACCACATTCTTTGGACCGGGAATGTACCTGATGTCAAAGTCATACGGAGCCCGTTTCGAAACCCACCTCTGCTCACAGGCGTCCAGCTTTGGTTTACTGAGAATGTAAGTGAACGGGTTATTGTCTGTCCATACAGTGGTCCAGACGTCAGTGCGAACAAAGGCTTGCTAATAACAGAGTACCCCTCAAAAAACTGCTGATAAAACCTAATCATCCCCAAGAAGGATCTTATCTTGGTGGAATCTGGGATGTCAGTGTCCTCCACCATTAAATCCTTCTCCTGTAATGCAACACCTGCATTGACTTTCTCTGGGTCAGTTGAGATCCCCTCCTTTGTGACAATGTGCCCGAGAAACTTCACTGATGCCCTCATGAAGTCACACTTTTTGGGAGCCAGTTTCAGGTTGTGCGCCTTTAACCTCTCGAACACCATCTCCAATCTCTGCAATGCCAGCTGTTCATTGGGTGCAAACACAAGGATGTCATCAAGATAACACAAGAGGCTCAGAAAATTTTGATTACCAAAAATAGCCATCATCATCCTCATGAATGTGTCTGGGCTGTTGCAAAGTCCTTGCGGGAGTCTGTTGTACTCATAGAGCCCAAATGGGGAGGTGAATGCAGTGAACTTTTGGTCCTCCTCGTGGACTTCCACGTTGTAGTAACCAGAGGTTAGATCCATGGTTGACAAGAACGCTTTCCCCCGCAGGGCGGCCAGGGCGTAAGCCTGTTGAGGCAAAGGATGTGCGTCACGGAGAGTGTGCGCGTTCAGCCACCGAAAATCAGTGCAGAGCCGCAGATCGCCATTCTTCTTCCAGACAAGAACAAGAGGTGATGCGTACTCGCCAGTAGACTTCCTTATGATATCAAACTCCTCCATCTCATCCAAAGCCACCCTCAGCTTCTCATAGTGAGACAGTCGCCGATAGGGAAGCCTAAAGGGCTTGTTGTAAGTCCAGCCTGTGGCGAGAGAAGATGGACTCATACTTAGCTAGCAGGTCAACCAGCTTCGTCTTCCAGAAGGGGGACAGGTGAGTCGCGTCAACGTCAATGTCTTGCAGTCCCAGATCTAAGAGAGTGGGACTAAAAGTTGGTTGAGAAGTACAGGTCAAGTCAACAGTCAAGCTCTTCTGGCTGTGTCAGCTGTCTTTGTCACAGAACATTTCACTTCATCAGACGGGTCCTTCACATAAAGGTAGTCTGTGTTAAAGTCTTCCAGTGACACACATGTTGACACATCAGCAATCTTGCAGTTGCGTTTCAAAGTCGTTGATCTTGGGGAGGGGTTAATGACCCTCACTGGGATCCATCCATCGCCCCGCAGTGGTGTTACAACACGGCCCACCATCACTGAACGCGGCACCGTTCTTGACTCACTTGGCTCCACAACCACTGTGCTGCCGGCTGAGAGACATAGATTACCAGGTAGGCGATCCCAAACCAAATGTTCAGTCAGAGGCCCCAAGGTCACTGCATAATTGAGTTTAACAGTGCCCACCTTAACAGGACACTCATACCCTCTCCATGTCTCCACAGTGTTCAACAGCTGCAGCAGGCACGCCTCCTCCTCTGGAACCTGATCGGGAGGAGGTGCTCTCTCCCCGAAGCCTTTAGAGTGTTTCAGCACCCGAATGAGATGTTTCATAACATTGCTGCCAAGAATGAGATCATCACTTTGGCCCTCCACGGTGAACGTTGGAACAGAGAAGCAACAGCCAAACACCCTCATCTGCAACTCACACACAACTACAGGGTTTGTTCTTGAACCTCCTCACCCAATAAGGTCAATTGAGGTGGGGGAAATAGAGTCAATGAGAACAACATTGTTCTGCTTCAGTAGAGAGAGCGCACGAGAGCTCAAGGAACAGGCCATAGAGCCGCTGTCAATCATAGCTTGAAGTTTTACCACATCTTGTATCTTCACATCAGTGTAGAAAAGATAATCAGTTGCAGACAGTCTTTATGTATTTTGAATGATCACTGTAAAGTTATCACCTGCTAAGGAGCAGTGTTGTGAGTATACTGACTCAAGATCAATATCAACAGGCTCTTGTGGGGACATGTCATTTGGCCCTGCAGTACTCCCCTGCTCATGTGTGCCAACTAGTTTTCCTGCTGGTGGGAACCACCAGGCTGAGCAGCAGGTATGTCAGGAGGAGGAGCATTACAGGTAACAGCTTGATGTCCAGTAGCGTAGCAGCGGAAACACAGCCGCTCTCTCCTGCAGTGAGACATGGTGTCATGGTCGTCACCTCCACACACAAAACACGGCCCCAGAGACCTGCCACGGCCACCAACTCCCGACCTCGGCGACCTGGAATGCCGGGGGCCTCCCGCTGCAGCAACTGCTCGAGGAGAGAGATAACATGGTCCAGCGACTTCCCCTCCGATGACATCATCCTGCCGGCTGCTACTGGTTGAGGGGTATAGCCCCCCTCTGCAGACTGGACATGGCACTGCACAACCTTAACTGCCTGACTAGTTTGCGGGCTCCCAGTTGGGTGGGAGAATTGACGCTGCTGTAGAGGCTTCTTCCGGTGGTGTTCATCCAGCCTCACCTGAACATCAGTGGCAGTCCACTCCTCCAGTGGCTTGCAGCCAAAGACGAGGGACAACTCAGTATCTGGACAATGAGTGAGAAACATGACTGTCACTTCACGAGAACGATTGTCGAGCGTCTCAGGTGAAGCCTCATAGCTTCCTCCCACTCAGAGACTGAAATCCTATCAGTGTTATCTCCCCTGAAAGGAAGTGTCTCATAACTATCATGGGTAATTGTCAAGTTAACCTTGGACAGATCAGCTGTGGTCGACTGAGTAATGTTAGCGTCATTAGCTGGAATGGACTTAAGACATGAAACAATGTTCTCACCTATACTTGTCCCTATTAATTTCATCAGGTCACTAAGAACATGGACATCTTGACCAGAAATTGCAGATTCACCATCCACCCCAGCATCTGCCGCGGCACATGCACTATCCCTCCCAGGATGACTGTGAGGAGTAGAGGTGAATTGCCTTTCTTCATTAAGCCCCCCAAGAGTAGGAAGCTGACTGAACCACAGTTTAGCACCCCTACCAACATTTGGCACATTATGTTCATCCATTTTCAGAGAAAAGAAAAGAATATATATATATATACCTTGGTGGTTTAACACATTAATATATCGATAGCACGTTAAATGTTACAATCCATAAAGAACGTTTATTTTTTATTTATTATTATTATTATTATTATTATTATTATTATTATTATTATTTTTATTTTTTAACCACCCAAAAAAAAACTGTCCAAAACCGGGCGCTATGCCACAGCCACTCACGGTACCAAAAGCGTGAATGAAGCACAGGTGAAGCAGTCTCGTGACGAGTCAGGCTTGCGGCGTCACCATGGCAAAAAGCAGGTCACGTCCCTTCAGAGTACAGATCCGGGCACCATTCTAGCGGTTATCGTACCTCTTCTGCGTTGTGAAGTTACACTCAGACTCTGTTTTCATTACTTACATGTGGTTAGCTTACCAGCACTCTCTGACTGTAATTTTTTGATCCCGATACCAGGTACATGTTACTTTGTTATATGCGAACAGTTAGAGCACTCGGGCTTTGCTGTCTTCCTGCTAAATGTGTGTGTGCGTACGGAGGACCAGACCTGACTGTAATTTTTTGATCCCGATACCAGATTGTAATAAACGGCAAGGTTTCCAACAATGAACAGAGTCCGTGTGTAAATTCACAACGCAGAAGAGGTACAATAACCGCTACATTTGCATCTGTAAAGCATGTGGTATGCTGTTTTGTGCATTTCCTCCCCCAAACTTGAAACAGCAAACTTGCTTCAAGAGTAACTTCCACGCCAGATGATGGTGTTTGATAGCTGTGTAAGGGTGAAGCTAACGAATTAGAGAACACAGGGTGTGGAGAGTGCATGCAGGTCTGCAGGGAGCTCAGTCAGCCAAGGGTAACGGACAATATGGGAAGCCCACCTTGAATTTCAACACACATTCCCGCTTCCAAATCAATAACCTCACCACCCTTAAATGCTGAAATACGCAAAGGCAAGCCCATTATAGACGGTCACATAAACATAGGTACACGGATGCACTGAGCAAGGTTACAACAGGGAATATGATATAAAAAACTCCAAGTTGTAGACCAAATATCGTTAAGCAGTTCAAAGAAGAACTTGGATTTACTCTATCTTACCTTTAATTCTTTTGGTAACCAAACCTCTCCTATTTCCTATCATGCGTCCAAAGTATGCAGATAATTTTAGGAGGAGATCCAGATGGACATTAGTGGAAACATGTGTTTGGATCAGCCGTCCAAACACTATCAATCCCACAATCAGAACATTTTGAGCTTCCTCTTTGATTGCTTCTTGTTTAGCTCAGGAAGGCTTCATCTTTGCTTTTTTGAACTGCGGAGCAGATTTAGAGTGAGCGGAAAGATAAACATCTTGAAAGGGAAAGTTAAACAGTGAATTATGATGGCAAAAATTATGCTTGCCAACTTATTTTATTTATTTATTTATTTTAAATAACGAACAGAACTTTTTGGTTCTTTTAAACTGAAAACCTTTTGTGATTTAATTCACTTTAGACCCAATTCATGCATGCCTGACAATCCATTGGTTCCATCTGTGCAAGATTGTTAAATGTTAGAATGTTAACATGGGGAAAAAAAATTTATTTTATTGTTCTATGATGCTGCTAATAAACTCACTGTGCACTTCAAAAACAATTTGTTGATAAAAAAAAACTGTATTCATCAGTACAAGGACCTCTCAACATTAGGAATCAGTGTAAAGATCAATCTAACCATTGCCTATTACTGATACGTTTTGAACAGATCAGTCTGTGGATGCAGAACAACTTCCTCCAGGTAAACTTAGACAAAACTGAAATCTTTGTCTGTGGCCTAAAGAAACAAAGAGAAAGTGTCATCAGTTACCATCTGACACTTTCTCTGGAACCTAAACATTAGGTCAAAAATCTTGGGGTAATACTGGATTCTGACCTGAACTTCAACAGCCACAATAAATCAGTAACATCAGCAGCCTTTTACCAAATTAAAAACATTGCCAGAATCAGAGGAATAGTCTCTAAAGCAGACCTAGAAAGACTTATCCATGCTTTTATCTCTAGAAGGTTAGACTACTGTAACGGCTAAATTTCTCTAAATTAAGACCCAATATTATATTTGGTTATAATTTTGGAAAGAAGAAATTATTATAACAACAATAACAAAGTTATTTTTTGCACATTTCGTTATGTTACAACCTGAAAAAAATTATATAATTCATCTTTTTCTTCAAAATTTTACAACCCAATATGAAAATTTTATTTTTTCTAATTTATTGTAAACAGAAAAACAAGAACTTGTAAATGCATATGTTTTCACATTGCTTGGCATGAAGCCTCAAATTTAGCTGTGTGTAAGGTGGTCTTCCTTATGATATTTTAAAACTTAAATGGAGTCAAGGTGTGGTGACCTAAGGTGACTGGACTTGATCTGGAAAGACATAAACCTTTCTATCTAAGGTCCCACAATTGTCAGTATGTCAAAGGTCAAACTCCAACCAAGATATCAAAGCAATTGTCTGCTGGTATCAGACACGGAATAGTCTTGTAGCACAAATGTGCGTGAGAATACATAAAATTTTCTTCTGCTTTGAAGGTCCAATTGTGCACAGTGGCCTCCATCATTGGTAAATAAAAGACGTTTGGAACCACCAGCACTCTAAAACAGTTCATCCTTCTGGGAGAGAGGAGCCTTAGTCAGGTAGGTGACCAGGAACATTATGGTTACTCAATCAGAACTCCAGAACCTTCCAGAAGGACAACCACCACTGCAATAATCCATAATGCATCTGACGGGCTCTGAGCCCATGAGAAACTAAATATTCTGTTCAGGGACTACCTTGTTTTTGTCCCAAGAAAAATCAGAGTTCAGCAAAATAACTATGTGAAAAATGTGTGTTTTCATCTTGACCTGAAAAGTCAGTGCTGCTCTTTAAGTAAAATTATCATCAGCGTTTCCTGAAATACCATGAATAATAAGTGGAATAGTTTGTTTGCCACGGTGAGTGCTAGATCCCCCCCCCCCCCCCACACACACGCACACAAAGCTTCAGATTCAGGCTGCTAGGAGAAGTTTCCTAAATGGACACTAACTTCACTAATGTTAGTTTTAATCTTCTCTAGCCTGACTTTCAATAAGCCATGAATCCATTTGTGACTGCCAGCTGAAATTTTGGCAGATCCATTCGGCTGAAAAAAAAACATGAAAGCTCATTCACATACAAATCTTACTCAAAAAACACAGACATTGTTTTACAATCTTACATTTGAACAACCTGAATGACAGTATCTATGACTCACCTGAAGGCTGCAACCCTGTTTGTGAGAATGAGTCTACTGATGTTATGCCTTGTCCTTTGTTTTGTCAACAACTTGTGAACCAAGTACTTTACAAGGTTCTCTGAGCTTCTGGTTATTAGCGTCACATTAGATGTCTAAAGTTTATTTTGGATGAGCTGTCCCCTTTAGGAAACTTGTTTTCAGGCTTCATTAACACTGTTGCTAATTTCCTGACCTCCAGCAATATAAGTAATGTGAAAATACATCAACTAATTGGTTGAATGTGTGAGGATGAACGCTTCCAACTACCTCTTCTGTCAAATCATCATTTGTTGTCTTTTAAGTAGTGAAAACACACTTTATCTTTCATATCATCATATGTTGTTGTTATTTTTTTTTTGGGGGGGGGGGGTTCAGCTGGTATAAGAAAATTATTGCTTTGTCTTTGTTTTTTCAGATTTTATTTGTATTTTTTTATGAATTCCCGGGCAACAACAATGGTAGTGATTTGACGTGATCTGGCATTTCCCTTGCCCACTACATTAAATTCATCATTGCATTGTCCAGAAATGTGCATTGTGCACTGCAAATTGTTTATATACACTGTAAAAGCATGCCAATGCATAAGCCACCATCAAATTGTCATTAAAAACTAATTATAGACTTAGTTTTGGCTGTATGCTTAACTAAAGGCTCCTCTAAACATTGTTGTTGAAAATGCTCTTGCGTGCAGTGGACGCTGTACAAAACCTAAGGGAGGAAATTCCACTTCATTAACTGCGTGGGGGGTGGGGGTGGAGGGTGTAATAAACAGTGAGATTTCCTAAGTGCAATTTTGGGGTGGTCGGCAAGGTTACAGCGAAATGTAATGTTGTAAAATATACAAAATGAGCCTTATCAGTACAGCATAGACGCTGAATACCTACTAATTATATTGGTTATAATGGAATGGCTAAAATGTATTTAATAGGTACATTAATAGTAAAAAGGAATGGTTACAGCAATGTGTCTTATTAGCCATATCTTACATATGGAAGTTTTTTAACATGTTTAGCTGCAGGACTGATGATGCCTTGTAAAAGAACATCAAGAATGGTTGCAGTTTGTCTCATTCAAAAACCTGGTGAGACCCATAGAAGCCAAACTCTACATTAAAGTCTGACAAAACTTGAGTTATGCTTGTATTCATAGATTATCTGATTAGTACTGCTTTGGATGTTGTTGTTTTTTCTAAATTAAGTCTTCATTTAATATAATCATTAGAAAAAAAATAAAATTGTGAAAGCTATTTTACAATTAAGTAAAAATAATAAAAAACCTGAAAATTAGGTACAGGGTGGGATTCTGTAGAAAAATAGTCCTTTCTCTTTGTATGATTGATTGATTGACCACTGTGGCCCAAGAGGGAATCAACAGTCGACTTCTGTAATAAGTTCCTGTACAGAATCAATCATGACTAATGGGATGATCTACTAGTTTTGTGTATCAATAAATCAATAAAGAATTTTAAATCACCAAGCAATAGGAATCAGTTGATTGGTGGAATGGTGGATACACAGTCTTGGTTTAAATTGAGACACTGAAGGGCTTTCAGACCAACTGGGAGACCAAACACACTCTTGACGGTCCTCTCACTCATTTCAAAGTCTAATACGGTATCGCCTTCATCACTTCAAGAAAAGCCCGTAAAGGAGAGGAACTTTCAATCACCAATGTCTGCATTCTCACAAACCTACACACACGCAAACAGACAATCAAACACCCAGCCAAATTTCTCTTCTCTGCCTTTTGCAGCTGGAATTTGTAGATTACACTGTGGGTGGTTTAAAACAAAAAGATTTGGGGTTCAGGATTCAAGATTCAAGATTATTTTATTTTCATACCAGATAGACGTTTAAAGATATCTATTAGCTAAAATCGTAAACATCTTCATGTTGAACATATAGATTTAACAGTAATATTTAGAATTCGCCTCTTTGTTCCTACTTCTTTCTATACAATTCAGTCATTTATTTATATAGCACCAATTCCCCATATATCATCTCAAGACACTCCAAAGGAAAAGTCATTCTACTTAAATTGTACATATATTCCAATTGATCCTAGTTTTTAAATTGTGCTTGATCTTCAGCTCAGTGCATCAAGATTGTGTTGTGCAAATGACTTTACAGCAATCCCTCATACTGAGCATGTAGATAACAACAGTGCAGAGGAAAAACCAGTAAAAAACTGGCAGAGCTTACGCGTACAAAAAGAAAGTTATTTCCTCTGAAATGTGAACTGTACATATTCCGGACCAATTCTTTGTCTCAAACTAGAATGATCTTAGTGTTAAACTACAGAT
The DNA here is from genome assembly GCA_032876305.1 of Orestias chungarensis. Classification (NCBI taxonomy): domain Eukaryota; kingdom Metazoa; phylum Chordata; class Actinopteri; order Cyprinodontiformes; family Cyprinodontidae; genus Orestias; species Orestias chungarensis. The sequence continues at coordinate 1,376,967 of JAVLVB010001120.1, forward strand.
TTTTAATCTCAAATGGTTTAAAGAAACGGCAAAAGCCTATATATATATATATATATATATATATATATATATATATATATATATATATATATATATATATATATATATATATAGTGTATGTAAATATCAAGCTTCAACTGTTGATAACAGCCCACCCCAGAGTTATGAGGTGGTGACAGGATGGACTGACGAATATCAAAAACTTGTCAACAGAAACTCATTTGCACGCTTTCAAATATATTTATATTCACTCCAAAAATGCCTGAGTCACAAGGGAATGCTGACACTTACGGAGCTGCCAAACCCTACGCAGGATGTCTCCCCAACAGCTGTATGAACACATGAAGCGCTTGTCACACACATGCAGCGCATACATTATGTGACACACCTAAAACTGCCCGAGTAATCTCCGGAGACATTCCCTCCCTTAAAGCCAAAAAATACAAACAGATACATCAGCTTGGCTTCCTTTCCTTTCTTGATCTTTTGCTTAAGAACGGGAAAAATATGAAGGTGTTAAAAGACACGCCCAACATTAGCCGCTACCACACACATACTGTCCATCAATGACATACATTTATCATTGCATGGCATGTCTTTTTTTTCTCACATTCACATTGTCTGCATTGTTTTCCAGACTACAGAACACATTGCACCAAAAAAAAGGTTACCTCTCAAAAAACCTTAGTGTGGTTCCATGTGACTGAATTCTTGATGAAATACTATTTGCATTGTTGGGATCGGGGTGATGGGGGGGGCAACACTGTGTGGTCTGCTAAAGGCAGCCAGAAAATACACCACACACTTGAAACCAATCTCAAGCAGAGAGTCTGCACTCCAACCGATTGCAATCAATTAGCTGAAACATCTGTGAAGGGACGGGGTTCACTTTGTACGTCTGTAGGAGAGAGGGTGTGTGTAAATCATTGGTGATTTTAAGTAAGAAACTCTATTTTCTTCTGTTGCCTCCCTGCTGTGTCTCATTGTTGGCCCAGACTTAAATGGAGTTTCTTCTGCCAGGTCTGGTGTTACCGCATAAACACACACACACACACACACACGCACGCACGCACGCACACACACACACACACACACACACACACACACACACACACACACACACACGTACACGCACACACAAACACACGTAAGAATTTTAGAGTCATTACTGCAGAGGAAAGTATGGCACTGCACTATTGACATGTGGGTTAGATTAGGCCTGCCTAGCCTTATAAACTTTGTTCTCTTCCAGAGACAGAGAGAAAGAGAAAGTAAGAGGGCTCAAGGTCCTCCTTTCACACACTAATGTATGTGGTAGAAAGTAGAATGATTGGGCAAACAGATTGAATTACAGATTGAATTACAAGAGCAGAGAAATAAATGGCGCACAAATGTGGAGACCGACACTTTTTTCAAACAATAATGCATTTAAGGAACAATTATAAAGAAAACAGCGGCACACTTTCTAATGAAGGTCAGTAAAGGTCAATTTGCCACTTGAAAGAAAAATGTTTTCTTCACATTCATACCGTTCCTGTTGAAAGTATACAAACCACTGGATTTTCTAACATTTAAGACGTATAATAAATACAAGCCCCCGTGTTTTTGTAGTGGGACATTTCTGTGATGGATCAACAAAAACTTGTGCTTACTTGCGACACAGAAACAAAACAAACTCCAAAAACAGTGCAGTGCGTTTTGTATTCAGCCCCCCTAAACAATTTGTTGTTCGGGTTCAAGGGTATTGTCAGTTGTTGGCACAACAAAAAGTTATTGTGACACAACAAAAAGTTATTGTAATCTTGATCTATGTAAATCCTCTCTAAGCTGCTTCTACAGTAATTAGGCAAGGCAATGCAAGGCAAGTTTATTTGTATAGCACATTTTCATGTACAAGACAATTCAAAGTGCTTTACATAAGAAAAAAGATCAGAAAATGAAACAATAAAATCAGCTATAAATTTAAAATAAATAAAATTAAAATTAAAATAAAATAATAATAATAGTAATAATATTCTCAGTTGCTATATGCACAGTTAAATAAGGCTGTTTTCAGCCTGGATTTAAACAACAGCAGAGATGAAACCTGTCTAACCTCTTCAGGAAGACTGTTCCAGATTTTAGGAGCATAAAACTGGAATGAAGCCTCCCCTTGTTCGGTCCTGACTCTGGGCATCAGCAGGAGGCCACTACCTGAGGTTCACAGAGTCCTGGCTGGTTCATATGGCTCTAACATGTCAGATATGTACTTTGGGGATAAACCATGAAGAGATGTAATGCCCTTATTGCCCCGCCTGTCAATTTAAGTGGCATGTATGTAAAGCATTTAAGCCATTCTGTCTGTTGCTCATTTGTGTCAATTGATTTGAATTGAACTAAAGAAAAATGTTTGCATCTAATTTTCAATTTTAGTAGCACATAGTGACGTTATAAATTGCACTGTATTTTCCAGCATTTAACAGATACATAACGTCTTCTAGGCTGTTTTAAGTCCTAATGAAGACCTGTAAATGTATTATAAACCCTATACACATGCCGTTAAATCATAAGACAGCTGCTTGGATTTACAGAAATGAACCCTGCGCGCTCTGCCAATGTCAGATGAAAATTGAATTTTCTTGTGGATGTTAATATCACAGCTGTCAGAAAGTATTGAAATTACAAACGGTAGGTTTTTTTTTTGTCTTAACATCTTTCCGCATTAAAACAAAAAATAGGCACAAAGCAAGAAGCACAGGGGAGGATAGCGTTTTGTTTTGACCTCTATATTTTTACAGCATGCTTTTGAAAACCATGACCTGGTGATGCTTTCTATGACACCCAAAAATGTGTTATAGAATGTGTTATACAGTGGAATCTGTGTTATCTAATTTTCTACACCAGTGGTAGCAGAGACTCAGATTTAAAGCTTTTGTTTAGAATGATATAATTTTTTCTTTTAAAGGGACACAGGATTAAAACAAGCCAGCAGGACTGAAGGATGACAAAACATGTTGGTTTACTCTAACAAATCTACTTTGTTCTGTACATGTCTGCAATGAAAACCAGAGGTTTGTGGCAGAAGACATTCTCCAAAGTAAGCAACCAAACCTAGCAAAAACCTGAAAGAATGTCTTATACCCTAGTGGCACATTTGTTTAATAAAACAGCCCCACACCAAGGTGAAGAATTCAATTTTTTGCTATCTTCCCACTACATAAAACTGAGGATTTTGACAATTGGATTAAATTCTGATATATCCCATTTGTTAGAGAGATCAAGACATGGTTAGTTTTTCTCCACAAAAAGGTTTAAAGATTAAAACTAAATCATCCCTAGAATATTTTCATCCCAAAATAGATTAATAACCCCATTTATATTATATTTTCTTTGCTTGATGCTTTCTGACTGATCTAGTGTAATGTGATCAAAGATGAAAATCAGTCTGGCCAATTGAAATAGATTGAATTTTGGAGTTTGCAGCTACACATCAGGGTTGGTCAGTATGAAAATTGATGATTTCTGGTCACCATAACATTTATCTGCGTGTAACCAAGAGTTTGTCTTTTTTGTCATTTTATTTTCCCATTTTCAATGAATGTATCATTGTTCGTTAAGTAATGTTTTTTTCCCATGATTGTGAACGCATCAATCGTTTGTTTTCCGTGATTGAGGGGCGAGAACTGAATGAATCTGTGGTCAATTTTGGGCCACCTTAATGTGGGAATTCCAGCTGCATGTTGGATATGCTGTTGTGTGAAACAGGAAAGTGAGGACAGCCACGTGTTGAATCCCGCGTGGATTGACTATCAATTTAACAATATCCCATTTTCATCAGTGGTTGTTTGCATTTCAGATTATAATTATTACTGTTGTTATAAAAGTATTGTAACCGAATCTTCACACAATATGTGTTCGAAGAATAATTAATAGAGTGATTGGTTATTTGTATTGAGAAGTAAGAGTTGCTTGTGCATTGTGTAGGCTGTTTTTTTTTTTGTTTGTGTTTTTTTTTCAGTTGATAGAATCTGTTTCTGAAGACTGAGTGGGGATGCCTGAGAACTGGATGCCAGAATACCTACCCGGGATGATCCATGCCATCATCATCCGTGCCTAAGCGGGTGGTAGGATCTGGATGGATTTTGTGTTATTGTTATTAGAAGAATGTTGTTTTTTTCCCCTGTTGCTGGGATTATTTTTTTATTTTTGGGGGGTCAGGCCTGATTCAATTTTTTCCATTTGTTTCCTATTAAAAAAAAAAAAACAAGATGGGTAACTTTAAATTTTAAAGGACTTGGACAGCAAATTAATAAAACTCACAAAGACTGAAATGGCCGATAAAGATTCAAAGACCCAATGTAGATCTTGTTCTTTTCTGGTTTTCTTCTTCTTCTAAACATTAAGGACAGGTCTGAATGTTATTAACAATCCTTGTTAAGGTTTAATTTGTAACAGTTAATGTTTTGCAATATATTACCAAATAATTTACAAGTTGAGTGTGTTTATTGCGGTTTGAATCCAGCGCAGGCTACAACCATGCTCCTGCGTTCTTAATAAAGGTGACCTCTAACTGTGGAAGCTTTAACTAGTTATTTGTTTGGTTATGTTTTTTTGACAAAGTAGAGAGGTTACATGTGCATTCATAAACTCCTCTTCAGTTAGACAAAATGTATGAAGACGTGTCAAAGTATCACACCTTTGTCTTCTCCTGATATTAAAGTGAAAAGATATTAAAATATCTCGTCATAAATATGTGTTGCTTCAGCTTTAGGTCAACGAGACCTCTAGGTCAACGAGACCTCAAGCCCAAAGTCTCGATTCAAATCCTGCAGGTAGGCTCACAAAGAGATAAACCGATGATTGATGCATTTCAAGCAGGGGAAGATGCAGACAGAAGAATTCAAACAAATAAGCCTGACAACAGTGTGTATGTTTTTCTTTTGTCTTAATACTTCAGTTATTTGAAAAATAAAGGAGGACAGTGAAACTTGCATATGTTTTAACTTATACCATTTCCTGTCACCCCTTCCTCCAACTCTTCATCCCTGGGGCAAGATCTGGCCCTGTGCAACTCCACTTAAAAGGAGCCTGCAGCCCCCGTCACAGCGAGCTGTCAATCTCTTATGTGTGTTTGTGTGCGTGCGCGTGCGTGCGCGTGCATGAGCATTGGTCTTCAAAGTCAAGTATCTTATTGTGCATGGAATTAATGATAAACTTTCATAGTGCGCCTATGCTGCATAAGGTCCTCCAGCTGCTGTTTACCTTTAAGAGCAACACACATCTCCCACAGCCTCATCTTACCTATAAGGCCTGTGGAAGTAGGTGAAAGACAGACAGCTAAGACAGAGAGAAAGAATGATGATGAGGGGGAGTTAAAACCTGGCAGCGGGTCAGTGTATCCCAGCACAGCAGTGAAACTATCACTCTCTGCACGGGTCCTCACATGCATCCAACTCAAGATAAACACCTCTTTTGTTTCTCACATGTTGACCTTCCTTCCTCTTTTCCTGTATTAATACCTTAAAATACGGAAGGGTCTTTTTTTTTCAAATACTTTCCTAAAAATGTCCTTATGGGATTGCTTTTGTGTGATTGAAAAAAGTGAATCATGAATACAAATAGAAGTGAAATATGACTTACAATGCCTGTGTCTTCATGCACTTAGATGCTCAGCAGAGTGTATGTTCTAACTGCAACATTCACAAGTACAATAACATGCAGAATTGGAGGGGAAAAAAACTTTTTGTTATTTCCATATCTTATTCCTTTTTGATCGCTTTGCATTAATATTCATCTCTTTAAATGGTTTAATGAAAAGTAATGGATAACACTTCTTGATAGGTTATAAATGGGTTATATGAATCAATTTCTGAAATCTTGCTCAAAGGACCCCTTCTAAGTGTGACCAGCCATGTCTCGGATTTAAACATGTAGAAAACTGGTATCTTACAATGTGAACTGTGTGTGTTCGCCACTGAAAAATTGCATTTTTTGACCCCCATATGATTTGAAAAATATTATTTTAAGGCGTAAAAAGCATTTAAAATCAGCCAAAGACAAACACTCTGAGCTTTCAGACATAAACTCTAAATGTTTTTTCTGCTTGCTACCTCATACCTCATCCAATTAAATAGACACCCACCCGGTTTGTTCGGACTACAGAGTTAAAGCAATCTGTTTCATCATTTAAGGAGGAGAGTGACTGTTATAAACAGCTGTTCAAAAATCTATTTGGTCCAAATACAAAATGACAAATACAGTGAAACTAGCCATGAATATGCAATCCATGTGGTGAAATAGTGTAGTGTGGTAATGCTTGCTTCAAAACAGATTGTAGTTGCTAGAAAAATGCAAAGGACATTACAGTCAAGGAGTAAAACCCTGTATTGTCTGCAAAACATTTGAGGCTTTGGCACAGGTTTCAACAACAATGACATAAAGCACAGACAAAACTGCAATGCAGTCTTCATGTATCAGGATGTCAAAATTTTGATCTAGACCCAGTTGGTTAAAAAATTTATTACACATGGCGCAGTTGGTAGCACTTTTGCAGCAAGAAGCTGGTGGGTTTGATTCCTCCCTGGGGTCTATATGCAAGGAGATTGCATGTTCTCCTTGTGCATGTGTGGGTTTTCTCTGGCTTCCTCCCACAGTCCAAAAGTATGAAATTATCAAATAACAACTCAAACCCATCTAAGGCAAGGAAATCCCATGTTTTATTACGAATGTTTTAAATTAACACATATGCATGCAGTCTTGCATAAATTAATGTTTGAAACAGGGTTATCACAAGTGACATATGTTATTCAAATATGAAACTCATTAGATTTCTTTGTAGGAGAAAACTTGCAGGTTGTTGTTGATGCTGTCTATTTAATCTGGAGGAAGCTTAAATAGAAGAATGAACAAACATTTCATACCTCAAATGTGGAAATCTGTAAGAGACACGCCTATTAAGACTTAAAGCTGTAATTGAAGCTGCAAAGGTAAGCAGTTTATTGTGTTGGTATAAGTTTTTTATGAATTTCTATTTCAATCTGATATGGTTTTTGGTTGTAAAATGAGATATGATGTTTCTTAGGCACCAGTTAATCATCTTTTGAACCATCACGTGTATAAAAGTTTTGAACCATTTCATGTATAAATCGTTTCACATATCAAGACATATATTTTTAAACAAGTCCTATTCTACATTATTAAACAGCACCCCACTGAACACACCACAGAGAAGTTAAATTACAACGCTGTCTAAATCCAGGTGACTACAAGAAAGAATCCAGACAGCATAGGATACGTGGTGTTTAATATAAGATAAAAAGAGGAAAAAAGCAATAAAAACATGTGTCACAGTCAATTTGAGTGAACACTGGGTAGGCATGCCAAGCAAGCCCACTGAGCCAATTTAATTGCCAGTGTGAACAGCGAAATCCTACTAATACCAGTTAATCCAATTTATTTTAAATATGTGAGATGTTTCTTTTATTGTATGGAGACCTGGGTCTAATCTTCAAAAAATAAATAAATTATATATATATATATATATATATATATATATATATATATATATATATATATATATATATATATAAATATATAGCCTAATTTGATGAATTTAAAGAATTTTGCAAGCAGCTTTTTTAAGCTTTTTCTGTAAAGCAAGGACAAGTAGAAGCAAGTTTTCATATCCAAAGATTTTTTGACATTATGAAAGTTCATTGTATTTTATTACGATTTTACATTGCAAGCTAACACAAATGCTACATTTAGGGTTGCAATTGAATTATGAATTTGATTAAACAAACAAATGTAATTTGACACAAACTGTTCAATTTTAGCTCTAGCTAGAAGCTAAACCTCAATCTCAAGTATTTTGTGATTTCTATCTGCTTCGTTCTATAATTGTATTAAGTTCCATTTGTTTTTCCAAACAGGTGTTACTAGTTTCTTTACACACTGTTGCTGAAAGGATCTAGGTTTTATTCTTGGGTTTCTTTTATGTTTGCAGTTTCTAAATGATCAGCAATAATTATTTGGCTCCCAGTTCTCTTTCCTCCTCGCTGTTTCTAATTAGTTACTCTCTTGTGTTCCAACATTCACTCTCCCAGTAATTCACCTGCTCTCTTCTACTTCTTCAAAACATTTTACATTGTGGTTCCCATTTGTCCCAGTGCCCTGTCCCTGTGTTCTCCTGGATTTTTTTAATGTTACTTCATTCAGTTTTCATTTAACAATCGAATTATCTGTTCGCATCTGTGTCCAATCAACAACAAACCATGACAGGATTAATAATACACTGGTTTCCACAATTTATGCCCTGGTGTGTTTTTTGGTCTTCAGGATATTGGTTCATAAATGTCCCATAAGTTATGGGGCCTTCTTAGAATACCTAGAATAAATAATGCACAGGTAGGGTCTTTTTACTAGAAAGAACCAATCCCATTCCCACAAAATGGGACGGTCTTCCTGGGCATTGCCCTAAGTTCAGTGTCAATGAGCAATTGCCCTTCACTCTAGTGTGTTGACAGGATTTTGTGCATAATCTCAGATTTGTGCAGGGACAAGGTGCCATCTCTTCTGCTGTATCTGCATCTTCTGGCCATGCTCCCGACTACATCCAGTGTGATGCTTCGTTCATTGTGGTCTCTCTAGTCTGGACCCTGGACGTCATATTTACAAACTCAGGAGAGATGGTGGAACAGGTTGTTTATAACAGCGGGGTCCATCTTAGTTCCCTCCTTTGTCAGCAGGAGGTGGTGTATACAGATGCATCTTCCACAGGTTGTAGTGTGACCTGCCACGTCCAGATGGTTTAGGGAAGATGCTACCTGCAGCAGACCAGGAGCAAAATATTGACCTGGGAAATGCCACAGGCTTATCAGCTGCTTCTTCAAGGCTTATGGGGCGGGCCTTTGATAGTGAGGTCAGATAGAACAGAGGTGTCTTTCATTGGGAAGAAATTATTGTATATATATTGGACCAGACTCTAATATTCTCACCTTCCTGCAGGGGTTATTAGATTGAGGGAGGCTTCTATCCAACCTAAAAGTGTACGTGGTTGCCGGATCCCAATGGCATGTAGGGCTGAATGTTTTTTTTAGTGGACCAGATAAAGATATTATGATGTTCATAAAAGGGGGGGCAAATATTTGTACCCACCTAACTGCCGCATGATGCCAGCATAGGACCGTGCCCTGGGGTTAGTAAATGGTGCTTTGTACCCAGCACTGTTAGTTTCAAGAAGTGAATATGTTAGCTTACAGTTTACAGTGTTAAATATCTTAAAATATGTATATTAAATGAACAAATTTTTTTTCATTAATTTTTGTATTAAGTACAATGGGCAAAAATCACATACCTACTTTGATATTACTGAAACTATAGGTGAAAACAAAACCATAATATATTGCTATAAATAGCAGAAGAAGAACATTGTAGTGGTCTAATAATTCAAATAGTAGATTGTAGAAGGAGATGGAAATGAGAAGCAACGAACAGCAAGTAGAAGAATAATTCAGATAAAGAATGAAGAGAAAGAATCAATAGATTACTGAAGCATTCACAAATTTATAAGAAGAAAAGAGTGGAAAAATGTCCATCACTTCTCACATTTTCAGAGATTTCCAAAAAAAAGTTTTTGGAATCAGTATTTCACTTTTATTTTACGATTAGGCACCAGATTGGTTTGGTCTGTCACATAAAATCACAAATAAAATATATCAAAGTCTGAGACTAATGTGAGAAAAATGTTGAAAGGTTATAAATGTTTTTGCGAGGTACTGCAGCAGGAATAGATTTGAGAAATAATAGCATGGTTCATCTAATTCTCATCTCAGTAATTGTAAGAAAAGCAAACTTCAGTTTTCTTTTTTATTCTATTGTTTATTAACAACAGTTTTTGAGCACAGCTTTTTCTGGATGTTCTGTTAATAAGTAAAACAAAATGTATTATAGGAAATTATAGCTACTGTGTTGCTCTTCTGTTAAAAAAAAAAAAAAAAACATAACAGGATCCAGATGTGTTCCTGTACAGTTAGACTCACAGACACCTCAAAGTGGCCCTTATAAAGGATGTTTGGGCTGAGTGGAACTGAAGTGTTAAAAGTTCCTCTGTGCAACTGCAGCAGCGGGATCACCACCTCAGTATTAAACTGTTGCTGCCAGGTGTCTGAATGCTTAGTATTCGCAATGTGAGAATTAAAAGTAGACAAGATTGTCATTCATATGGCTGCATGCATTGTTCCTAGACCCATGTGTGCTTTATGTGCTCAAAACTCCCACTGATTTCAATTTAATTGAAATACTTTGCAGCAGAATCTACAAAGTCTACAAAAATATGAAAATTGTGTCATGAGTCCAAGCAGCACATTATTTCTGTAGAATAATTTAAAAACCCAACATCAGAAGGAATAAAAGACCCAAAATACAGGTTTATTCTTGCCCGTTGCAGAAGATGCTGAGGATATTTAAAGATACATGTTGCCCTATGACTCTGAGGACATAACTGACATTTCTCAGTGATCTTTGTACATGCTTCATTATCATCTTTTTTTTTTTGTTCAATAAAAGAAAAGTAAAACATTTTAAAAGAGATTTATCATATCCAAACTCTTCAATTTTTATTTGCTTTTTTAAAGAGCCTCCTGTTGGGTTTGTACAGATGTCATAACTGTCAGCCTCAGAAGTTAGCTTCTTTGCCAGAATGGTATTTCCAAACCCTTCAATTGGCTGACAATTCAGGCACTGTACCATGAACAGACTGTCTGTTCACATGATTTCCTCAATAAGGATGTAAGTGAAACTAAACCATAATATTTTAAAATTTAGTCAGCCAGTTCTGCAACAATAGACATCTCCCAGAGATTTTTTACAACAACAAAGAACAACCAAAGAATTAATTAAAAATACAGCACGAGACAAGAACAAACTGCCTATGTAAGCAATCACTAATATGATCAGCCCCAATAAATAACCTTGTACTTGTCTGTTTAAATCTTGTCCAACCTACTCATTCCTCAAAAAAAAAAGATCTCAGTGTATCTTAAAGCTGTCTTTTATTCTACCAGGTTATCTGTAAAGTCACCTTAATTAAACCTTACGTACAATTAAGTTCAGTCTGTGTTTTTAAACTTCTTGGGGTCAAAGTACCCTTTTTGTTTATCCTAAATGCCTTAGTAAGAAATAGATTGTATTCCTCTTTAGGCTTTGAGAGAATTATCAGTATATCTATAACTTAATTAACTGTGGGCTTATTAATTTACTTTTTTTTTTTACTTTTGTGCGATCCTATAGTGATTAATATCCTTCTAATTGAAAGCCAACTTTTTCTAAATCAAAGCAACACTAATGATTGTCATTTGGGTAAATTGAAATAATTCTTCTGGGGCAATTATGCTACTTTCTTAGAAAGTGGTGCAACTTAATGCCTGAAAGTCAGCTATCTATGTCGTTACAAGAGCCTTGAAATTCTTCCCAGTTTGTCCCGTAAAAACAGCTATTGAGCTCTTCCATAGCTTGTCTCTTTATTCAGCAACTTCTTTGTGCACAGTTTTTCCACTCTTTAAAGCTAACTGGTAGAAGGAGCAAAACGTCAGTAATGTTCTCATCCTAAGAGTCTATGGCTCGTATAATTCACTAATGGTAGCATAGCATTTGTTCAGTTCCATAGTACTCCTTCTTGGGCATTCAATATACTGGACCAAGAGCCAGTAATTTCTTCAGGCAACAAGAATTAAAATATCCTATTAAAAAGGTGGAGCAATGTATCAGGGCACAGCACTCTAAGCTCCATACAATGAAAGTTATGTACAAGATCTGCAATTGCAGATGTTGCATTTACTACATTTGCTTTGATATGAATAAACGCCACAGTCTCACTTGGGAGATAAATAGGACAAAGAAGTTAATGGTGGTATAGTATTGTGAGTTGGCAGACAACACCACATACCCTCCTTGTGTTTTGTCAGTAGCAGTCCATCAAGATAAAACCAAGTTGGTTGGACATATCCATCAATTAAATAATCCTGCTCTGATCATCAGCTGTCAATCAACTCTCTGTCAAGGCAATAACACAAATATGCCTAAATTGTCATGAGAACTTTACTTGTACCTGAACCATGTCATTTTTTTACTCCAGAGAGATTGAGAGTTTATTAGAATAACAGAGGGGAGTGGTAGGTGGCGCCTCCTTAAAAGTCTTGGCTGCCATATTAAAGTCTTCACATTAATTGTGACCCTGCCTGGACACAATCATCTCTTTCCTCAGGGCACAGTGGACTGAGTGCTGTTGGTCACGCTCTGTTCACACACCGCGGCCTTTCTTCATTATCTTCATGGCGACAGTGCCTTAAGTCACCGTGACAATGAATTCCACCTGGGCCTTTGACACTTGCTGCCTTCTTCGTGCTCGACATTCAATCACCTATGTCTAACTGCCCTCTACAGCTCCTTATATCTGGTTCTATGTTCCTGTTATCAGCCTCTTTTCCTCAGTTAATTACTTCCACACCCACCCTGAAACTGACTGTTGGTAATTCATACACTCTCAAGGATTCTGATTGAACAAATGCAGAGCTCAAATAACCTGCAGAAGGTAACTCAAGATCTATTTTATATCAAGACAAAAATTTCTCCAAGCCTTTCTGTGATTCAAGGTTATTATTGAGTGCAAATAACAGAAACCTATCACACAGTTAATTTTAAGCGTTTGTCCTTTCCCCTTGGACTATTAAGCATACATTTAAGCTCATGATTTAAGTGCAAAAAGTGTTTTGGTGGTGAGTAATCCCATGTGATTCCCAAGCAGTTACATATTATTTGGGCAAAGAAACACGCAACCCAAGCCAGGGCTTTTAGACCCATAGGGGTGTTTGCTTTCCTGTTGACAAGCCAACCATGACTGCATGAAAACAAATCTCACATTAATAAAGAGTTGTACAGGATTAATTATGTTGGGGTATGTATATTTGAGAGGACATAACCAAATGGTAATCCCCGACATTTCATTATACAGAAGGCCCCACATTTAGTCAGTGTTATGCTCAGAAGGTACCCTAGTGCCCTCCTGTGGTTCTACCCATACAAGGCTGACATTTTCTTTAACAGACTTTGTACAGTCAGAAATTCCCCACATAGTCTTTTTAAATTGGAAAGCTTTTTCGTTTTTTTCTTTAAAAATACATACATGCATACATACATACATACATACATACACATGTATACACATCATACATACATACATATATATACACATATATATATATACATATATATACACATATATATATACATATATATACACATATATATACACACATATATATACATATATATATACATATATATACACATATATATATACATATATATATACATATATATATACATATATATATACATATATATATATATACATATATATATATATTATATATATATATATAATATATATATATATATAATATATATTATATATATATATATAATATATATATATATATATTATATATTATATATATATATATATATAATATATATTATATATATATATATATATATTATTTTTTATATATATATATATATATATATATATATATATATATATATATATATATATATATATATGTATGTATGTATGTGTATACATGTGTATGTATAAATATGTGCTGCTTGAAAGTTTGTGAACCACCCGGTCATTGTTTTTTATAGAGAAATTTTAATAATCATGTGAAATGAACATCCAAATCTCAAATTGTAAAGCCAACCTTCCAAATAAGTGACACAAAGAAAAAAAGATAAATCTTTTTGTTATTTATTCAACAAAAGTATTGTATCTGTCAAAACACAGAAGATCTGCCAAGTCCAAAAGTATGTGAACTCTTTCAGTTAGTACCTTGTCACACCTCCTTTTGCAGCCATCACTTCAACTAAACGTCTTCTGTAACCACAAACGAGTGTCTCACATCTGCTTTTTGGGATTTTTGTCCAACAATTTCTTGCAGAACTCTGCCAGTTGAGTGAGGTTGGAGGGACATCTTGCATGTACTGCCCGTTTCAAATCTTGCCACAGCTATTCTATGAGACTGAAATCTTGACTTTGACTGGGCCAATCCAGAGTGTGAATATTTTTTCTCTTAAGCCGTTCTTAGGTACTTTTGCTGGAATGCTTTGGGTCGTTGTCTTGTTGCATAATCCATTTCCGTCCCAGCTTCAACTCCCTGCCTGATGGCAGGAGATTCTGGTCAAGAATTTGTTGATAGTCCTGGGAAGTCCCAGCTGGTCACTGGGTCTAAACTGTACCTGATTGAAAAGCATGAGGCAGTCCTC
>JAVLVB010001120.1:1391367-1421864 GCA_032876305.1 Orestias chungarensis
GGTTCCCTCAGTCATATCTCACCCAACTCCGGAGAAATCTTATCCCGCCTGATCACAGGTATACCCACTCCTCTTCACTCTGCTCGATCTGCCTTCCCCAGCATACCCCATCAGCTGGCTCAGACCCCCGGACCACACCAAACTCAGGACTCAACCGGACATTCCCCTGGCGACACATCCACCACAACCCAAGTAAGACTGTTCTCTTTCTGCACTTCTGATAACCCGTTATTCACCAAACCTGTCCTCACTCTCAGAGGCCTCCCGGTATCCCACGTCGAGCCTCCCGCTCACTTCCGCCACTCAGTGCCGCTCGCACTCCTTTCCCAAGACCGTCACCACAGACTCACCGCTGGATCCAACCCCTTTCCGTGTCACCTCTCACTTACAATAAACATCATAACTATACCTTCTGAGTGTCTCTGCCTTTGTGGGTCAGAAAATCTGAAACCCGACATGACACTTATAGCTTTCCCCAGACTGGTGGGCTGTCACCGCCTTCTTCCTGATGTCCTCAGATGTCTCATTTCCTTTCTGCATTGTCGATCTGGTCTTCATGCCTTGACACAACAGTGGTTTGGTTGGTTTCCTCTCCCTTTAAACCAGTGCACCTCAAAACTTTTCCTAAGGATGTCTCATTTGCTTAATTGATTACTCGAGCACTCAAATGGAGGAATTCAAAAGAAACAACATAACATTTAATCTAATATACTTGCTACAGATATATTCAGAGAGCAAAAGTATTCCAATTTTAAATATATTTTTCAGAAAAAACAAATTTAATTAACAGAATATGATTGTGGACATTGAGTATTTTTTATTTATTTATGTATATTTTTTTTA
This sequence comes from Orestias chungarensis, assembly GCA_032876305.1. Classification (NCBI taxonomy): domain Eukaryota; kingdom Metazoa; phylum Chordata; class Actinopteri; order Cyprinodontiformes; family Cyprinodontidae; genus Orestias; species Orestias chungarensis. Next base: position 1,392,211 of record JAVLVB010001120.1, read on the forward strand.
ATATTATTATAATGACTTCTTATAATGAAAAATGATTGGAATTTAAATGAAATAGGGGTAAAGACATAAAGATATATTTAAGAAACTAATATTGTAATTACCTTAAAATATATTCAGATGGTTCTAAAAATGTAAAAGGATGTGTGGTAATATGAATATATATACCAGAGTTTAAAATATACATTTCTAAAAGAATAACAGATCAACTATCTGTTTTCACAGCAGAAATGGTGGCTGTTATACTTAGTTTACAGTGGGTAGAAGAGGTTAGACCAGACAGGGTGGTGATATTCTCAGATTCCAAAGCAGTTTTAGAAAGTATTCAGGGAGAAGGAAATGATAGGAAATATTTAGTTTTAGAAATTCAGCACAGTCTATTTAGATTACACAGGGGTGGCATTGATATTTGGTTCTGTTGGGTACCAGCACACGAAGGTGTTAAAGGCAATGAAAAGGCAGAAAACTTAGCAACGGGGCTTTAAACGGGGCAATAACGATTACAATACCTTTTGGGAAAGGGGAAGGGAAATCTTATATTAAAAGTAAAGAAATGGAAAAATGGCAAAAAAAAGGTGGAATGAAGATAAGAAAGGTAGAAGATTGTATAGAGTTCAAAAGTCAGTATTGATTAGAAATATCAAAATGAGAGATCGAAGGGAGGAGATAATAATGAGCAGATTGAGAGTAGGTCATACCTGTTTAAATTACATTTTTTATTTGATAGGGAGGAAAAGTAATGATAAATGTGAAGGATGTGGAGAGAAAGAAGATGTAGAACATGTATTGATGAACTGTAAAATATATGAACCTGAACGGGAGAAATTGAGAAGAATGGTTGGAAGGACAGGTCAGGACTGGAGTCTAAAAGGGATTTTGGGAAATGAGGGAGACATGCTGGATATTTGCAGATTAAGGAAATCATTATTTATGCATCTTCAGAATACAAAATTAAAAAATAGAATTTAATTGATGTAAAGAAATATTGCTACACACTCGTGTACAGTAGGTGGCGGTATGCACCTTAAAGTTGTTTGCGATCCGCCATGATAGAAAAAAGAAGAGGAGGAGGAGAACCCGAAAGCGCGGTGAAATTTGAAAAACTGAATTGACAGTTTTTTGACCAAGGAAATATTTTTTTGACGACGAGTGTTGGATTACGGACTGGATGGTTGGCATAAACTGGAATGTGAGAGGGTCAGAATGGCAACTAAGGTAGGAGATAATGGGAATGAAATGGAATTTGAGGATTTGACTCCAGTAAAAAATGGGAGAAGAAGAAGAAGTAAAGAAAGTGGAGAACTAAAACGAGGAGATGGGAGAATAAGAGAGAGCCAAGGAAGTAAAATAGTTCAGATGAAGAAAGAGTAGTTCGTAAGAAAGTAGAGAGAGAAGAAGTTAAAGTAATATATTCAGGAAGGAGGATGAACAGAACAAAAAGCTCAATAACATCGAGAAATAAAAAAGAAAATAGGAGATATGGAAGTGGTGAAGGTGTTGAGGGATGGAAAAATAATAAGATGTAAGACTGAAGCACAGAAAAATAAAACCCTACATGTAGAAAATATTTCCTAAAAGATTGTGATGAAGAAAAAAATAGTTGGAGAGAACAGATTACTTAAAGGAGTCATTTCAGGAATATAATAGCTGAGGAGGATTTAGATAAAATCAAACAAGGCATGTAGGGATAAAAGTAAATAATCTAAAAAGACTAATGAAAACAGTGAATGGAGAAAGGGTGTGAAATATGTCCATTTTAATAGAGTTTGCAGAAAAAATATTACCAGAAAGGATTAAAATAGGATTCATGAGCTTTCCAGTCAGACCATTCATTCCTTTACCAATCAAATGCTACAAGTGGACATATGGCAAGAGTGTGTAAGGGCAAGCAGAGATGTGTAAAATGTAGAGAGGAACATAAGATAGAAGAATGTAGAGAAGATGCAGAGAAAATATGTTGCAATTGTGGAGGAAAACATAGAGCTAACTCTGGGAAATGTGAGGTGAGGAAGAAGGCTGTAGAAGTTCAACAAGTCAAAATGTCTAAAAATATAAGTTATGCAGAAGCAGTTAAGAGTGTTAATGGTCAAAGAAAATGGAATCAGGTCAGACAGAGAAACAAACTCCACAACAAACCAGAAGGCAAACAGAGGAAAACATAATGGTATCTGTAGAGAAACTCGTTTCATTCATAGCATATGTCATCAACTGCACAGATCAAGCTAAACACTGAGCAGAGAAGATTAAAATAATTGCAAGGGGAGCAGGATGATTTTTGGGATTTAAAGAAATTTCTTGGGAAAATATAAACAATGGGATGGAAATAGACGGGAGAGCAGGAACAGCAGGTGATAAACCTACATGTTAATACTACAATGGAATGCTAGAAGCCTTATAGCAAATGGACAAGAATTTAAGAGATACGTAGATATATTAGTAGAAAAAACAGATATAATATGTATTCAAGAAACATGGTTAAAATCAACATTAGACTTTGTTATTAAAGGGTATGATACCATAAGATGGGATAGACCAGAGGGAAATGGTGGAGGGTGTGTAATATTTATAAAACAAGGGATACAATACCTAATATTAGGGAAAGGACTTCATTTAAAATATATAGTCATTGAAATATGGGAAAAATATGACAAAAAAATATCTCTAGAGTCAATGGATGAGTTAATGGGTTATTTAGAAGGAAAGATAATATGGTGTGGAGATTTTAATGCTTATAGTACATTGTGTGGCAAAAGTAATGATAAAAATTGTCAGAAACTTGAAGAAATTAAGGGACTTAAAAACTTAGTTTGTATTAATGACGGTAGAGGAACTAGAATCAATATAAGAACAGGAACAGAATCATAGATCTAAGAGTTGTTTCAAACTCATTAGCTCTTAGTTTTGAATGCGATATAGACAAAAATACAACTAATGGTAGCGATCATTACCCTATTAAAATTAAAACAGGAATAAAACCAGACAGTAACATAGTAGAAGGATTCAAGTCATGAAACTTTATTAAAGCAGATTGGAATAAATTTTGATATATTAGTGATCAAAAATTTAAAAAGGTAGATACGTAGGCTGAAGTAAACATTATACATTTAAATATCTGTGATATTATACTAGAGCCTACAGAATAATCGGTTAAAAAAAAGAGGAGGAAGACCCCAAAGAAAGATGGTGACATGGTGCAACAATGAGTGTAATCAAACCATCAAATAAAGAAATAAAGCACTTAAAAAGAACCCTATTTACCAGAATTTCATTGATTACAAAAGAAACAAGCAACAGTAAGAAGGACAATTAAGCAGGCAAAGAAAGTCTATTGGATATTTTTTTGTAACACAATAGGAAAAGAGACAAAAATTTAAAAAATATGGAAAATTATTAAAAAAATATGAATGGAATAAAAAAAGGGTATGGGTATCCAATATTAAATAGTGATGAAGGACCTAAAATTCAAGATAAAGATCAAGCTGAAATATTAGCTGAAACCTTTAGTAACATACATAGCTCAAACAATATTAGTGAGGAGGGGAAAATGGAGGGAAGCAACAAAATTAAAAAATAAATATTAACAACAAAAAGGTAAAGAAAATGATAATTTACTAAATACACCATTCAATATAGAAGAATTAAAGAGAGCTCTTAGAGAACTAAAGAAAACAGCACCAGGAAAAGATCAAATCTGGTATCTAATGTTAGATCATCTCAGCGAACAATCAAAAGAAATCATCTTAGAGCTGTACAATAAAATCTGGGAAGAAGGAGAGCTACCACAGAACTGTAAAGAGTCAGTAATTATACCCATAGCAAAACCAGGAAAAGATAATAGTAAACCAGAAAATTATAGACCCATAGCAGTAACATCAAATATGTGTAAGATAATGGAAAAAATGATCAATGACAGAGTAATATATTATTTAAATAATAATCATCATATATCAAGATTTCAAAGTGGATTCAGAAAAGGACGAAATAAATATGATGCAACCTTATGTCTGGAAAACGAAATTAAAAAGGCACAGATAAATAAAGAAAGTGTAGTAGCAGTATTCTTTAATATTGAAAAGGCGTATGATATGTTAGGGGTTGAAAGATTATTAATTAACATTAAAAAACTAGGCATTACAGGAAATATATTTTGGTGGATTCAAAACTTTTTGTCAAAAAGAAAGATACAAGTTAAGATAGGAAAAGAATATTAAAAGAAAATATGACGTTGAAAATGAAACACCACAAGGACGCATAATTAGTCATTTATTGTTTTCTGTCATGATAAATGATGTTTTGATGAGCTTGAGAAGGGAATGGGTTGCTAAATTTAAATTTAAATTCTCAGTTGGAAAAACAAAAACAATGATATTTACTCAAAAAAAAATTATAGAACCAAAACAATTGAAAATGTATAAGCAAGAAATAGAGTGGGTAAACAATATAAAAATTTTAGGAATATGGTTTGATAAAAAAAATAAAATGGAATATCCACATCCAGAAAATAGTTGATAAATGTAAAAAAATCCTAAATATAATGAGATGTTTGGCAGGAAATGAATGGTGAGCAGATAAAATATCATTAAAAAGAATATACACAGGTATACGATCAAATATAGATTATAGCAGTATATTATATGCATTGGCAGCAAAAAATCATCTACAAAAAAAGTGGAAAATATTCAAAATCAAGCACTTAGAATATGTACTGGAGCAATAATAACCACACCAATAGCCACACTTAAAGTGGAAATGGGAGAAATGTCACTAGAATTGAGAAGAACACAACTAGCAATAAATTACTGGATACATTTACTTTTTGGGAAAAAGAGAAAAGGGAAAGTAGAAGTTTTGGGTGGGTGAATGGGAAAAAAGTAGAAGAATTTGAAGTAAACAGTATAAGTATAAGTCCAATAGTACCATTTCCAACAATGCCACCGTGGATATTACCAAATGCAAATGTAGAATTAACATTCTTGAAAAAGAAAAATGATTAAAATAAATTCAGTTTAATTCATACAAAGTTCAGGAATACATAGATAAATATTATAATTATGTTCAGATTTATACAGATGCATCAAAAGATCAGACAGGAAAAATAGGAATAGCAATAATCATACCAGAGTTTAACATAAAACAAGCAAAAAGAATCACAAATGGATTATCAGTATACACCGGTGAAATGTTAGCATTATTATTAGTAGTACAGTGGGTAGAAGAAGTAAAGCCTTTGAAAAAAATAGTCTGTTCAGATTCAAGCTCAGCACTCATAACTTTACAGAATGGTCATTCAGAAAGCAGGCCAGACATTATTAGAGATACAACAAATATTTAGAATAAAGATAATGGGGTTGGAAATTACATTCATATGGGTACCAGCACACATCAGGGTGGAGGGAAATGAGGCAGTAGACAGGGCAACAAAAAGAGCAACAACGGGACAAATCAACTTTACAATAACGACTAGTAAATCAGAAGCAAAAAGTATGGTCAAACAAAAACTAAAGGAAAGGTGGCAGAAGGAATGGAATGAAGTAAAAAAAAAAAAAGGAAGATGGTTTTATAATATTCAAAGGACAGTGGGAGAAATTAGAGCAACAAGGATAAATAGAAATGAAGAAAGATTAATAACAAGATTGAGATTGGGACACACTGGACTTAACAGCTCACTATTTAAAATAAAGAAACACGAAACTGGAAATTGTAATTATTGTGGAGTAGCAGAAACAATAGAACATGTAATTTTAATATGTAAAAAATATGAGCAACAGAGAAAATACATGATTAAGGAGTTTAGAAGAAACAAAGAAACATTTAACATAATACACTTGTTACAAAAAGATACAGGAAGCAAAAGTTGTCAGATTTTAGTTAGATTTTTCAAAAAAACAAAGTTAATAGATAGGATATGATTATGGAATTTGTGTTTTTTGTTTGTTTATTTATGAAGGTACAGGGAAGGAGCAGCAAACACGCAAAATATATGAAGATATAATTTAGGAAAATAATCATAAAAGATAGACAGCAATAACATAAGGCATTTTGACCCACACTTCATTCCACTAGGTGGCGGTAATGCGCATTGAAAGTTGCTTTCCAGCCGCCTTTAAATTCTACCTAGAAGAAGAAGAAGAAGAAGAGAGGTAGAGACCAGAGTATGGCGGCCGCCGTGCAATGCAATAAATGCAATGCAGAAAAGAAAATGGTTCGACGGGAACTTGATTCCTGGCGACATAAACTGATACATTGCGTTGGTATGGAACCACATAATGATTTAAAACTATTAATTTGACCAAACTAACTTTAGCGAGCGCGGCACCGTTTTAAGCTGCCTTGCTAAGTAGGATGTAGCTGGTTGCTGAGCTTAACCGACGCGACTCGCTTTGTATGTGTTGTCTCTCTTTGTCCCAGCTTTGCTCTCTACCTGTTTGCCGGTGTTTTACTTTCCAGGCTTTTCTTCGTCACCCAGAAAAATTCACACATGTCACGGCTCGGTGTTGTGTCGTTTTTATTCTGTGGACTTGCTTCTTTACTGTTTTGGCTTATTGACACATTCATATATAGCGACTATGCTAAAGCTAGGCTAGGCCAAGTTTAGCTTTGATTGAACAATCGGGTTGTTTTCTTTTTTCGTTTTTATCGGTGCGCAGACAAAGCCAATGCGACAACAAAATTATACAACCATTATATGTGTCTACAATTATCGTCTTTTATCTATTTAGCTCCATGTTGAAGCCGAGTTAACACAGACATTCGGTTCTGTCAAATTTATGCTAGCCCTGTCTTTCAACGATCAATAATCTAGTCCGACATGGAAATATGGATGTAACTCAACGGCTATCGCCATATATCAGCATTATAAACGTGTTACTATCCTTTTTATTGGTTTGTTACGAATAATCAGTACAGTTATAAATCTCACCATCGGCCTTTTATTGTTTTATGTGAGCAAATAACAGATTTCACATGATATCGAACATAAAAGTGTGAAGTTTCAATGGATTTATTTGTCTTGCAGGGTTTGAAAGTATTCTGAAGGAAATATGTGGCCCAATGCTGCTGAGAGACCTTCATTTATTTTTGGGTAGGTTATTAATCTTTAATATACTTATAGCAAGTTGATGCCCTATGCAGTGCAAATATATCTTTTTGACAGTTGAAACTTGACTTAAAATATTCCTCTGAATTATTATTTTCGTGCCCCAGACGGTTGTGTTTTCTGTTTCTTTTCTTTTTTTCTTGGTCGGTGGTTCAGTCAGATTTTAAACTTTCTCTTTGACTCCGTAATTAATTCGTTGACTTTGCCTTATGTTTAAATGCCAACATCGCTGCATATTTGCATTTCCTGCCAAAGACAAATTGGGGGGATGTTTTATTATTATTTTATTATTTTACTTTTTTTGTCTTGATGTAGTTAGACGTAACTTATGTTAAAATGTATATAAACATTAGCATATTTTACTCATTCCCAACTTTGTGCAAAACATGTCTCCCACAACCCTAAAATTTTTCCTTAACATTGAACAATGAATCCTATCTCCTAGATTTACCCCTAACAACTTGTCAGGTAATGATTAACATCATATTCTACCGTTAAAATAGGACTCTCCTTCGAAAAACTGATATGTAATGAGATTTTTCTGATATTTGGAGAAAAAATATACATGTAGTTTAAGACCTGTATGTATAATTTGAATGGTTTTAAACCCATTCAGGCAGATGTCGGTGAACGTTATTTTTAGATTCTTATTAAACAATTTAGAAGATATCTCAATGTCCCATATTGTCAAAATTATATGCTTTAATATATCATAAAATTGTTATCTGTGATTCATCACAAAACAATACATGGCATGTAGTTGTTAGAAATAGGCTTAAGGAGGATGTTTACTGTAAATTTATGAAAAATAGCAATATTTACCATACTTGTAGAAAAGTTTATAATTATGGTAATGCAAAATGTAGATCAAGAAATGCTATATTTTCTTATTATGGATTATCAGCCATATTTCTTAAATTATATTACTTCAGATTAGATCCCACACTGGTGCTATTAAAATAAGAAAATGTATCTCTTACTTCCTTGTTTCCTAGCGAGTCCCTAAACATTTGTTTTTCAAGGGCCGCAAGTGCTGTTTTTTTTGTTTGTTTTTCGGCTCTGTTACATTTATGAAATGGGGTTTAACTTAATCTTAGTAGCCTTTGATGTATTAGCCTTTTTCTTTTATACATTATGTTTTTAACCTGATGTTCTGATATTTGCTACCTTGGGGAGCATTCACATTGTTTTTAGAAATGTTTATTCAAAGCTTAATGCTACTAAAACAACTCTATAGGTTTAACTCACGTTTGTTTATATTCACTGTGTGTCACAATTCCTAATATATGTAGTGACTTCCTGGTCTGTGGAATAAAAAATATCCCCCTTTGTTGAACAATTGCTAAACAATATCTAAAAATATGCTCTTAATTTTGCATGTGTTATTTAAACTTATTTTACTCTGTCTACTTTGCTTGTTTATAGATGTTGTAAAAGAGGATAAAAAAAGGATGAGAAAAAGGATGAAAACATAATGCAAAAAAATATATCCTGCCTTCCTGTTGTCACCCAAAATGGACAGAGCTGTATTTGAGCACATTTTCCGTTTTTGTTATTTTGATGTTTACAGGCTGTAAACCTCATGAGTCGGCTGACTGGCCAGCAGAAGCAAGCCTCACACAATGTTCTTTCTGTAACCTGCCACTGGACAAACTCAGTGTAAGGACTGTTGATGACATCGTCAGATGCTTGATATCTCCTGTTTACTCATGGCACAGTATAATGTAAGATCTGACTGACGGACCAATAACTTGATTATTTCCCAACATGTAGGACCAAGTACCTGCAGCTGCGTCACCTCTCTCCTTCTCCTCTGATTACTCTCCTTGTCAAACCTCAACCTTTTCAGAGGGCAGCCAATCAGCACACAAGTTCCTTCAGGCTGTGTTTCACAATACAGGTCAGCGTGCTATTGATTATGTTCCCTGTTTTGCCAGTTAAACAACTCTTGACGGGTTAGTGATAGGGCTGCAGGATTATGACTAAAATAATAATCCAAAGTATTTTGATTAATATTGTAATTGATTATTAATCACGATGATTCATTGTGTCTGGAAAAACATATTTTTATTGCACCAGCAATTACAGTGTAGCAACGATTTTTTTTAATACAAAAATTGAACTCAAAATTAAATAGGTGATAAATAATCGAAAAAAGTACCCAATACTTTCAAATTTGAAAGTACTGATTAAACATGTTATTGCAGAGTGAAATCTCAAACTGCAACTTCAACAAAAATGGAAACATATAAGAGCTTATGGAGAAAAGACCAGGTTCTATCAGGGACGTTAGTGTTGCCCGGTGGAGCGTTGCCGTAATGGTCGTCTGGGTTGCTGCTGGACACGGACAAAATTTTGTAAGTTAGCGTTAGCTTTAGCATTCATGCATTCCTCGTATTTATTCCTGTAGTCTTTCTTCAGGTGGTTTAATAAGTTAGTTGTGTTATTCTGTGGGGCAGATACAACTCTGTTGCACTATTTGCATATAACTTCTTCCTGTTTAATGTCACTTGCCCTAAATCCAAAACAAGTCCAGGCAATGGATGTGGACCTTTCTCGAGGTACAAGATCTTCACATTCAGCTGTTTCTTCACCAGTCGACATGATTTGCTCTCGTTAAACACGCTGACACCTGCCAACGTGGTGTTAGAAGGGTGTTAGTTTGTAGGTAAATTAATACAAGACTGTACAGTTAAGGCTTTCGTTTTTGGTATATCTGCTATTATGATAATAATTTCATTTTTGCAATTATCTTTAAAATAGTATTAAAATCCTTTCCTTTTTCTTGAATATAAACTCAAATGTTTTCTGACTTCTACGTGAGGCAGGCCAATGCTATTTGTCAATCACATATTTCAGCATCAAAGCAATTTGCGAGATGCTAGATGCCTTTGCTTGGTACCTGCTCTGCTGACATAAGATGTACCTTAAGACACCAACATAAGTGGTGCTGTGTACAAAGATTAGTTGTACACATGGATCGCTGTGTGTAATTGGTTTTCCTTTGCCCGGAATTGCTTTAAAACAAATGGCTACATAACAGCTAAGATAAACCCTGAACCTAATTAGTGCACAACCTATTTTTTTATGTTTTATAAACCTTTGCTGTCTTCCGGGTTGTTCTGTAAACCCGTTTCTTGGTAAAAAATACTGCTGTTTCAATATTATTGATTGTTTTATATATGAAGTTCTATCTTTCTTTTTTTTCTACAAATCTATGCCTCTTATAAAAAGTGCAACATGGTGTTACTCTGTGTCCCACATATGTCCCAGCTCCTACATGTTGTTATGAAATAAGTTAATCTGTTACACTTTAAAACCAAAAAGCACTTGCTGATCCTTCATTCAGTCTTCATTAGAACCTCTGGTGTAACTCAAGAAAAACTTTGAGTTAATTTTATGGAGATTCTGTCAATTTAAAGTTGTAAGTTATTGATCTTGTACTTTGGATCTAGGGTGAGGTTCTCTGTTTACATCTGGAGTGTATGCATGAAGAGCAGTACGTTAACAAAAGTGTTATAAGACTTTGAACTTTTTTCAAAAAACTCATTGCATTAAATTACCCTTTCAAAAGTAGTCTTCCTTCTTTGTCGATTTTTTTCAAACTTTGTTTCTGAATAATATTGTATTAAGAATGATGATGGTCTAATTTCTGTGTTTTTATAAGCTTTAAGTTGTCTACAAGCTCATCTTTGCTTCATTATCTGTATTGTGGGCTCAACGTAGAGTCAATTTTACCTTTTCTCTGCATCTCATCTCTTTGTGTTTTAGATGCAAGCCTGGTTTGTGATTCCAGGATACCCTTGGTTGCTCAGGAGCTGATGAAAAAGATGATACATCAGTTTGCTGTGGAGTACGCGTCCAAGTGCGTGCACCGTACCACGACAAATGGCGTTACAAGCCCAGCACCTCCGTTGTCAGAGACATCCGATGCTCCTCTGGATCTCACGGTTAACCGAACAATTGAAGAGAGAAAGAGAGAACCTGAAACAGGTGTGGAAAGCATCTGGAATTCAGAAATACTTTGTAGAAAATCAAACGTTACTCTAATTTTTTTTTTTTTTTTTTTTTTAAAGATGCTGTGTTAGATCTGTCTAACCGGAACTCTACAAGCTCTGCAGCAACATCATCCAATTACACCCCCTCAGGGTAAGAGTTTTTGGTTACATTAAAATGTTATGATATACTGAAAGAGATAATTCTATGTGTGGATAAAAAGAATAACTTGGCATGTTATGTTGATGGTTTCTTTGAAAATTATGCTGCTGATCTCTTCGTTTTCTCTCAAGTCAATGTGAGGACAAAGATGTGATTTAAGCTAAATATCATTGACAGACTTATAGTTTTGCAATAGCTTCCTCATGTAATTCAACAGAAGGGACAATTTTTAGCCAAAATATTACATGTTGCTGTAGGAGTTTGTAATCATACATGATCTTATTTTTAATACATTACAACCAGTAGATTTAATGTATTTTAGTTCGTTTTTATGTGATAGATCAACCGATTAAAGGGATATGGGGATTTCAACATTTTTAGCTAACAACTAAAACGATGCATAAAACAAGTGTGGCATGCATTTCTGCTCAGCATCCTTTATCATATCATGTAACCTTTAGAAGACGCCTCATTAGTAAAGAGTCCACTTGTGTGTCATTTAATCTCAGTATAAATATTGCTGTTCTATAAAGGCCTCAAGTTATTCAGCTAACCTTGCCTAAAAAACAAGTAGCACACGAAACAGGTCTGGAATGAAGTTGTTGGGGCGCTTAAATCTGGGTATATGGCAGCTGACATAAGGCAAGAGTAAGAGATTCAGTAACAAGGTCCGTGGTAACTGGAAGAGTTGCTGAGATTTGCAGCTCAGATGGGGGAGTTTGTTGACGAAAGATGGCCACAGTAAACTGATGAAAAAAGAAAACTGCTTGTATTGTCACAAGCTTTGCGGAAGATGAAGCCAAATAAGATCCCTTTGACCATGTTAAACTAACACTTCAGTACCTCACTGAGGATACCCCTGTATGAAACATGGTGGTTGCAGAATTATGCTTAGGGAATGCTTTTGAGAGATGGGGGGGAAGATGGGGTAGACTTCACGTTCTGCTGTTGGAGCGACTCTTACCCAGCAGTCAGTGCTACAGTAGAAATGTTTAAAACAAAGCATGGTAATGCATTGTAGTTTTCAGAAACACTATTTTGGTTTTTATTTGTAGAAAGCTGGGAAGCATTTACTCCAAAATACCTCCAGCTTCTTAGTGAAAGGCGGTTCTACAAAGTATCGGATCAGTGGTGCTGAATAACAATGAATGCAACACTCTTCAGGTTTTTATGGTGAAGACATTTGAAAACCTCGTTTTCCTTTTTTTTCTACAGTTATGTGTCCCTCTGTGATGGTTTATCACATAAAATGAAGATAATAAGATACAGTGAGATTTGGGGATGTGATTACTTAAAAATGTAAAAACTTTCAGAAAGTGTTACTACTTGTTCAACACCCTGCACATCAATGTAAAAGCTAGCTTCTGTTTGATATCTGATGATCTCGTTCCATGGGGTTGACTCTTTTATCTCTTGAGCGGTAACGTCAACCAAGGATTGTACAATAAGGACATCATTGCAGTACTCCACCACGCATTTACTCCCTCCTTTTTATTGTACTATTTACGACGAACATGTAAAAGTCCCTGGATATCTGAAAGCTACAGGGGTTGTATGCCATTCACAGACTGTCCCACCTGGACGTGAAGAGGCATTGCTGCACACAGAAACACGCAGCAGTGCATGAAACAGACTGAGAACATAACAGACATGAAACACTCGCAGTGATGTTACCAACACAAGACATAAAGGAGTGGACCCCTTAGTCGTCACCCCATCCTGTCCCCTAAGCCAAACTCCCCTCATCACCTCCATCCTGACCCTGCTGTTTGGTCCTCCCCTCCCTAGGAGGCAGAACAAGCCGAACGAGTACATTGAGAGGAGCTGGGAGCTGTCTGAGGGGTTGCTGTCCAAGGCTTTGAAGGATATCCGCTCAGGGAGGCTGCAGGAGCAGCGTGCTGCATTGCTCTATGGCATACCCCTACAGACCTTGCGGCAAGGTTTGGGTAGCTGGACTGGCGGGAAGCCGGGTGTTCTGCATCAGCTTAAACAAGGTGGCATTGACTGTTGGGATGAGGCAATCTTGCACAGTGCGATGTCCTCGACGTTGGGTGGAGAAGCCCGCCTCGTCTTGCAGAATGTGGCAGAGCAAGCAGAAATTGGGGGAGGGGCGGAGGAGAACGCAGATCTCCCTTTCCTGGCGCCTACTCTGGCATTTTATCGGATCAGAGGTCAACAACTGACAAAAGCACTCTGCTTATCCCAGCTCAGGAATGCTCTCCAGCGACCGACCAGTCCATCTCCCAGTTTGGGATCACCCACAACCCTGCAGATTCCTCAGGTTCGCTCCGTGTCTGATCACAATAGGGTGGCGTCTGCAGAGAACTGCGGCGCACCTGAAGATCCCCACCAACAAACCTCACTGACAGAAAGCACCGCCAGTCTGTCCTCAGCAACTGCAAGACCTCTATGTTTCCTGAAACTCAGATCGCCTTTGTTGGCACAAGGCTGTTCAGACAGCACCATCCAGCTACCTCATTGTCTGGGAGCACGCAGATCCTCATTGGATGAAACGGAAGACGGCTGCCGGGATAAAGACAAGCAACCAAGGAAGAAACGGGGAAGATATCGACAGTACAACCACGAGCTGATGGAGGAAGCCATCACCATGGTGATGGCTGGCCGCATGAGCATTTCCAAGGCTCAAAATGTTTATGGAGTTCCACACAGCACACTGGAATATAAAGTAAAAGAACGCACTGGAACCCTGAAGAACCCTCCCAAAAAGAAATCTGCTACCTTTGGTTCGTCTAGTTCTAACTTGCCTGGATCTACCAAGGCCAGTTCCAGTAACTCAGGAAGTCTCGCCTCAGCTGCCGATGAGAAAAATTTTTAGACCACAGAACGCCTCAAAGTCCTCAACACTTGAACTAACCAACTCTTACAAGACAGAAGTTCTCTTTAGACTTTCAGAAATTCAACTCTTGCCTTTATGAAACACGTTGATAATAATATTCAGGTCTTTTGTGTGTCTGTGATGTGATAGTCATACTTGAGGCTGTATTTCTCTGACATGCTCCTTGGCTGTTTTTAAACTAGGCATTTAAAAAAAATGCAGTTTTGAGGACGCTGCTACGAAATAAAGCCGTCTACACGAGACATTTTGTTTAAACTATTGGTCGATTTATGCTTTCAAAATTAAGGTTTTGTTTTTTTTAACCACATTGAAAAACAACAACTTTAATCCACTCAACCTATGATAGAGAAATATCATGTGACTCAAATCTATCTGCAGGAGCTTGCTTTGTTATTGCTTGATCAATCTTAAGTTGTCTTCATGCAGCTTGGAAGATGTATAACAATACATTACAACAAAGGAAAATAACTTAAAATTGATTGTTTGTGTAATGTAAGTAGGAAAGAGGGATGGCAAATTTTCCCCTTTTGATGACAATATGAAGTAAAGCAGTTGCTGCGAATTTTAGAACTTAACTAATGTTTTTATGAATTTCCTTATTTTGTTTTTTTGTTTTCATTTGCTGCTGTAAACCTTTGCTGAGGATCAGTTATGAAAAACACAGCTTTAAACCTCTGGAGCTCTAGAATAAAGTGTGACTCATATATTTCTTAGCTGTTAGACTATTAGGCTATTCACGTTTACGTCCATTATTAGAACTCCATAAACAAGTGGAGGATTGATGATTGTCACACCTTCTATAATGGGGGGGTTTATATAATGAACTATTTAAAGAGTTTAAGAGATTAGTTTACAACCAACCTTTGTGTACTTTTTTCCTCTTGTGCAAGCAAGTCTGGAACGTTTTTATTGAGTGTTGGAATGCTAATGTGTTGCATGTTTTTCAGTTTGCACTGAGAAGTGGGGATGTGTCTGTTCTTTGTGTATGTCCTGCTTGTAAAAAAATTATTTTTTTGTTTGTTTTTTTCTTATCAAATACCTTACTCTGCTACAGTAGCTGTATTACTGCTAACCTCATACATGACTGCTGCTTGACTTTACTCGACTGTTCTCACCACACGTAGACGTGTAGCTTTGTTGAACACTTGATATGAAATGAAGATTCAAACATGACAGATTTGTTGCATGTACAGGGCACGTTGTTGTTGGTTACCGGAGAGTACACTAGTTTTGTATATTTTTCTTGTGAAAGGTTGTCTTTCTGATTGTAACTATTTAGTGCAAAGCTTACAAGCTGCGGCTGCTTCTTTTTCTGAAAATCCTGGGTGTTGCGTCCACTTTTATGTCTCTCAGATTGGCCCTTTTTCTCATCGATAGTGCTATTACCAAAAAGCAGCATTTCAGGGTTACCCACAAGAAGCTGTTGTGATTTACTTTGCTGCTATGCTAGCCGGTTTCTCGTGCTCTTACGCGTCTGACCTCATCTTATATACAGCAACTCTGAATTTACGTACGTCCATATTATGAGACCTTGTCTGCTTATAAAAGAGCTCATATTTGTTCAGAAATGGTTATGTTAAGCTATTTTTTTTTTCTGAGTGTCATCACCAATACTATTATTCCTAAACATGTAGAAAGCCATTTAATGGAGAGATTAAAATCTAGGATATTTGCCATGTTTTTTAAAAAGCCCCCAAGCCCTCCCCCAGTTTCTTGTGTTGTTTAAGAGTATTTGTTAATTTATTTAAATTTTTTTTGTAATTTTGCAAATGTTTCATTCTCAGGGTAATGAATGCCCCAACTATTTTTCTGTTGCTACAGGCGGATCATTCTTGTGTCTCAAGCTACACATAACTACTCTGGGTTTGGTCTGGTTTGAGATACTAAGAGAATGCTTACCTTAAATAAAAATACCACGGATTTGTGACAAGAGAATATCCATTGCCCTATTGATATCAGGCTATTTTATCAAAAGCCCCTCTCACACATGTGATTTATTGTGGTGGTGAATTCTCATTTAATCAGAACGCTTTTTTTTTTTGTCGCTTTATGCCAGGTATAATGAAAGATTTTATTACTTATTTTATGTCTTTCAAAAAGTAGAGGAACAAATACATATGTGGCAGTGATAAAAAAAATAATAATCTGGTGTTCCAGTTGACAGATGTGTTCAGTAGTCAAAGCACAGATCTAGACTGGAAAGTTTTGATTGAAAATACTGCTGATCTACTAGGTGGAGGTTCAACCAGTGAGTTTTCTTGTCGTTTTAACATCCCTAAAAATGTTGCTGACGTTATTCCTTGGTAGCCTGGTGGTGTAAGTGCTGTTGAAGTTAGGAGCGTCCACAAGGAAATGTTCTTTCCTTTACGAGAGGAAACAAACAAAAAAAAATCCATGAATTGAGTTTTGAAGAAATTCTCTGTAAACGAAATAATGTGAGATGAATGTTATAAAGAATTTACAGCTTAGGTAATTTAGAAAATACAGTATCAATTTAAAGAAGTATTTAGATTAAAGAAACAGTGCATGTGTGAAAAGGGCTAACAAATCAATCTATAGCCAAGCCCAAATTTCCACAGACAAAATGGAGTGTAATGATGTTTTATTGTAAAAGACTGAATTGAAGCAGGGTTTAACATGAAGGGTTATTTTTGTTTGATCTGTTTGCAAATCAGTAAAACAACTTAACACGAATTTGCTATTTATGCATTAATAAACTGTTGCACTATAATTTTATTTTCATTTTTTTTTCTTGTAGAGCCCTGTTATGTGGTGATATGCATAGCTATTTATTGTTTTGCAGAACTGTGATTTTGGCTTAACTGTAGATGTTTAAGATTTATAAAGGGGCACTTGGATCCAGTGTGATGTGAAATGCTAAAGGTGCATGAACGCTTTTTAACTTGTTGTGTTGTTTCAATCCAGAAATGCCAGAATTTCCTCACTGTTGTGTTTTAGTGTTTATGTTCCTACGAAGTAATTTTATTGATATTTAAAAACTTTACCATTATAACAAGATAACTACAGAATGTAATTTTATATTTTGCAAAGTTTTTCCTTGACAAGGTCTAGACCTAGAAAGTACCTAAATATCAGTAGAAAAAATAATTTTTCTCTAAAACGCTATTTAAGTTAATGTTGCTGACTGTTAGATTTTTACTGGAAAACCTCTGTAACTGTTGGCTGTTTTGAACAATAGGCAATGTTTTGGAATTGTAATTACTTGGCTGAAGTTTTACACAAACATACTGGTACCATACAACGTGAAATTGCTTTCGAGCGCTTCTACAATCGTCACGGTCACCTTCAGCAGCTGATCAATAAAACAGTTCTTCAGATTAATCAGTAACTTGCACTTTGTTTAATTACAATATCTTTGCAGCACATTACATTTCAACACATATCCAGACTTGAGTACCCCTGGTTTAGCTAAAAGCTTCAACCGAAGTGATTCTTTCTTCCACAACCAAACCCCTTTTCTTAAGAATTTCAGTGTAGCTTTGGGGACGTAAGATGGTATAGTTTAAGTGTGGTCCATACCTCTTTATACAGATATGCTGTCAATCAATGAATATACTTAGTTAAGGGAAACTATTGACTTAGCTGCCAGTCATGATATGGAAATGGTGAAAAAGTCACTGAGACCCCTCATGAGGACCACATTTTTGTATCAACAAAGATTAGGCCCCCTATAAAATTAGTACAAACAATATCTCCAGAAAATTGCTAAGGTTTCTTAAAAAATTTGCTGATAGCTTAATGCTCCTGCCAGAGTTGTTCTAGAGCTCTTGCTCTTCAGTGGAGCTGGGCTGAAATGAATGTTTCAAATGACGGGAGTGTGCTGAAAAAGGATTATTTGATGTCTTGTGTTTAAACAAGCTTGATTGTTTTAAGTATGGTCTTCTAAATTAAGATTTTGCATTTTTATCTTTAGTTCCCGGCCGCCATCTGTTGCAGAAGAAAGGGGAGTTGTGGTACAGCGATGGACTAAGTTTCACCAGTGTTCTGCTTTGGATGCCATTTTATGTTCTCTTTGCCCAGCACACCGGTCCTTACTCTACCAAATCTTTAAACAAGCCCATAAGAAAAAAATGATTTCATTCAATAATCACAGACCAATTGGGGATGTTCATCTACAACTTGATACAAAAAACCATTCAGTTATTTTAAATAATTGCAAATCCAATCACCAGAAGCTTTACTGTAATAAGAAAATTCAGGACACTATTGCAACACCTGCTGAGGATGCTGGTGCCAGGAAGAAAGGGAAGAGTCCTGAGCTTGATCTGACATTCAATCTAAGAAATGGGATGCAAGCAAAGAAGGCAAGATTGAAAAAAGAAAAAAATTTTATACCTACATCTTTTCCTTCATTAGACCCAGATGAGGCTTGTGGAAGAAATTCAGAACCAAGAGTAAACTGTGTAACTAATCTATGGGTTAATGAGGGAACACCATGCACAAAATCAGCCGAACATGATAGGGACAAGGCTACGGAAGAGGTAATGTGCGCAAGTAAATGTGAGCTTACCATTTCCAATGTTAGACATGACTCTGACCTTCTGAACACATGTGAAATACAAGACCTAAAAGGCGACCATGTGCAAACACAGACAGCATTAATTACTCCTACTTCTACTGCCTGTACTAAAGGCTATTTGTTTAACCATGAAGAACCCACAATGGCTCAAAATTATGATACATTCACCACTCCAGATAGGGATGCTCAGATTGCCGCTGATGAGCAGCATAAATTTGACTCGCGTGAGTCCAGGGGAGTAAGAAAGTCTATGAGGAATATCGCCCCTCCCACATGGTTTTCTTCTTATGTCACATGGCATGCTCCTCTTTTGCATGGACCTTCTCTAGAAGCTGACAACCAAACAAAGCTAGATGGTAAAACCTCCCTGTACACACAAGAGCACAAAGAGGACCCTACATTTGAACCAGCACCGAAAGAAGCATCAGAACCAGATAAAAATAAATGTCAGATCTTAAAGCAAACTGTTGTCACTGAAAAGTTGATATTTCCAAAAAGCAGCCCTGAAACAGATACCAATAGCAATGACAATCCTCCTTATGGAAGGCTCCGATCATCTACAAGAAGGCTACAGGCTTTGGAAATTCTTCAACAGACATTGAATGATAGCGGCCCTCCTAGCCCTAAAGTTCAGTATGTTAGCCCAATAAAGCTCATGTTTGTATACCCAGTAAAGGATAATGAAGGAGTTAAATATAGTCTTAAATCAGCAGGTTCTAGTCTACAAACAGAGGTGGCATTTGACCCATGTGTAGAGTCATCATGGGCAGGAACACCCCAGAAGCAAAAAAGCCAATGCGAGAAGAAGGCAATATCCCCATCAAAGAAGAGTCTTTCACCAGAAAAAGCTGTTACCTCACGTGCATCATCTACATCATCTCCGACCAAGTCACCAAAGTGTCAGTCTTCGCCTAGATATGCTGCCTCATCGCCTAAAAGCAGGGCAAGAACAAATGAAGTTACTCCATCCAAATTTTTGTCTGAATCTGAGAACCAGCGATCACCACTTGAGCTTGTGTCCTTTGAAACAACTCCTCCAAAACGACGCCCAGGCCGACCAAGAAAGCTGGGACCCCAACTCGAGCCAAAAGTGAAGAAGCCCATTGGCCGTCCACGTAAACAGAAAAATTCAGATTCTGCACCAGGGTCCAAGTCGCTAATTGGCAAATGTTCTGTAACTGATGCTGAAGAGGATGTCACCAAGAATCTTAAAATTACAGTTGTGTATGGCCGTTCAAGGAGAAACAAACGACTGGTGTCGGAGGGTTTTGACCAGCTCCAAACTGATTTCAACAATGCTTCCCAAGCAGAGCATTTATCTATGAGATCAGGTAGCATTAAATCATGCCAAGAAGAATGTGATGTTAGTCTTGTAAAAGAGCCTTCAACTCAGTCTACCAATAGCATTAAAACACAGAAGCCTGCTGAAGCAGCTTCCAATAGAAAACCAGGCAGACCTGCTAAAATTAAAATCTCTGGAATCTCCGTCACTGTAACCACTGCATCACCTCGGTGGCGACAAATTCATATAAATAGGGAGACCTGGATGTCCCCTAAAACAAAGCCTCCTGAGAACGCAAACCTATCAGCTTCTGCGAAAGAGCCTTGCATAGCCAGCAGTCAGTTACCAAGTAAAAGTAGTCCAGCCATAATGGAAACAAAGAACAAAAATAAATACAAACTGCCAAATCAAGCTATAGCACTACGGCAATCCGAAAGACAGAGGAAACCATCAATACACTTTCTGCATGCTGTTGCTAACTCTACGTCTAGGTCATACAAATTCAGTAATTCTCCATTGTGGCATCCCAGTGACATTGGTATAAACAAGGCTAGTAACAACAGAAGACAGGAGGAGCAACATACAAGTGCAGAACCTCTGCCACTGAAACGACAGCCTTATAAAAAAGATGGCGAAAACATCAATAAAGATTTGAGCAAAGTGGCAAAAGTTTCACTAGATTCAATCTTTAGCCCAAGAGAGACGGTACGATGGTGGCTAGCATCAGCTAAGGAGATGACAGTTAATCAGGAGCTTGCCAGACGGATTAAGGTCATCTCCGACACCTGGGTCGCCGATGCTGCCAATGACCAGGACAAAGAAGTGGTCCATAAATCTAATCTAGGTACGATAGGGAACAGTACAACTCCCATAAAATCCAAGAAGTCCTCGGTGGTCCAAACACTGTTTGATTGCTCACCCAATACACCGAGGTCCTTTAGCATGCAGCAGATCTGCTCCTGGTTTATGCAGACCACCGAGACACAGTCTCTGGCTATTGTCAAAAAGGCAAGTGCCCGTAATCCATTCGAAATCATGCACTTCCCGCGTTCTGCCAATAAAGAAAGCATTCGCTACAGTCCTCAAGCAGAGCGACTCCACAATTGCATCAAAAAGTTTCCGAAGGCTGTGCCGAAAAGTCCTCTGCAACATCAGCAGGCGCAGCTACGTCTGAAGAGGAAGAAAAATGCTCATCGTGTGCGTCGACAACTGTTGGTTTCCAGCCTTGCAGTGGACAAACTCAATCAAGGAGTCATGCGTTGGAAATTGTCTGCTCAATTTCGGGCCACTTTTTTTAGAGTGAAGAAAAGGTTTCTTAGTCGGAGAGAAAGGGAGAAGTGGCAAATGTGGAAAAGTAATATGATAAAAAGAAAAACGCCCTCAAAGAGGCCTATAGCAACTATGCAGCCAAATCATCATAAAGCATTAAACAGATCATTGGAAAACCAGCCTTCTAACTCTCTTGCGGAATTTTCTCACACCGGCCCTGTTAATCAAACTCTAAAGCACACCGATGACCACAAAGAGCAGAAGCTCTCTTCAAAAACATGGAGTCCAGAGAAACTGAAGGAATGCCGTGTGTTTTTGCGAAATATCAACTCTCCAAACAACGAGTTGGCGGAGGAGGGGGACTCGTGCACTGTGACACTGGAAAATGGTTCAACGTCTGCAGACCTCTTTGAGAAAAAGGTGAAGGACCTGGAAGGGGTTTCGAAAGCTGTGAGAAAGGAAAAGAAATGGAACTCAAACAAGAGGACTTGCTCAGAAAAGCTGTCCGGTTCTGAACCCGAATCCAGTCAGAAGGGGAAGCAGAGGGCCAAACACAAACAATCTGAGGTCGCGTCCCCTGAAGTACCACAACCACCACCAGCGAAAGTGTTGAGACAATCGCGAATGAGAGGTCTGACCGGGTCGAAATGGCGTGACTTTGTGTTTGGTAACTATTCTGATTTCTTCACGTTGATGACATTCAAATTTATTAGTTACATTTCTGAGTGATTCAATTAAAATCGACCCTTTTTTCCCCCTCACAGCCTAATTGGAGCAAGGGATCTCGTTTTACCGGGAACAACGCTGCGGTTTTAACCTTGTGCCTTCGGACGTTGAGCTGACCACAAGGACTAATTATGGTTCAGTCTTACACTCAACAGCTATGTAGCAAGCCTAAAAAAAAGAAAGAAAGCTCGATGTTGCACTATTGTTATCCATGGATGTGTATGTGCTTACTTTCTCTGAATGTGTAAACTAGAACAACTCATTACTTTCAAGAGTTCTATTAGGTTTATTATTTATAATGTGAGCCCTATTTGAGTCGTCTTGTGAGGAAAGACGGAGCTTGACAGCATCAACACGCCGCCGTCAGATCACATGAAGGTCAACCACTTCTCCTTGTTTGTAATTTATAAAAAAAAAATCCTCATTTTTAAAAACTGTCAAATATTCACTTTATATTTATAACAGCTCTTATTTTTAGCACTCTTCAAATACTAAACCTAATGTTTCTCTTTGTTTTAAAGATAATTAAAAAATTCAAATGTTTTAAACATGTTCTTCTAATCCGAGCCCTTATTTTATTTTTAATTTAACAGACCAGAAAAATTTACTTTCAATGAAGGAATAGTCTTTGTTCCCGTTTCTTAACTATTAATTGGTCACCCCTACTAAAACCAGACCAGAATGTTTTTTTTTGATTGTTTTTTTTAACCTGGGTGCTTTAAGTCGCAACGTGTTTTGCTTTATGTCCCATTAAGTAGTTTTAGGACTTGTGGTTAGTCTTAATCTAGTTTCCGTCTCTTTATCACCTCTAGCATTCACTTACCTGATGCCAGATGTACTTCTTGCACTATTCCACGTTAGATTCTTAATCCCCCCCCATGTTTTGCACAGTTCGTGTCCCACCCTTCAGGCCCCACTAGAAGCTCCCTGGTGCAATACAACCCCAGATGATTTAGAAATTATTTAGAAATTATTTTTATTGCTGACAGACAAAAATGGATGTACCCAGTTACCAATGGCCCTGGATGTTATTTACCTTTTGTCCTGACTTGTAACGAGATTTTAACCGATTCAGATGTGCGTGCGTGTGTTTGTACTCCTGTTGTCTTCTTTTACATCAAGTTTTAATAAGTTAAAACATTGTGTTCTACCTGCTTTTCTCTCCTCCAGGAAGCAGGAAATTATTATTTTTTCATACCAGAGCACTAAATAACATTAAACATCTGCTATTTTGTAATTTGAACAGATGAGAGATTTTACTGCTTCTCTGGTGTGTTTTTATTCTCCTCCTTAAGACGCCTACCTCTACTGGGACTCCCGTAAGCCTACTGCAGTTTAGCATATTGGTCAAAGATGTGGCTGGAGAATTGATCGAACAACACTAACCTAGGATCCATTTGTTTTTTTCCCCCCTACCATTTGGGTAAGAGCACACACACCAATAGGTCAAAACGTAACCATGCGGTGACCGTTAGATCTGATTAAACATCTATACAGATATGTCACTGCTGGCCATTTTAGCAGAAAGGGAAGTTGTGAGTGATGAATAACACTGGGGCTCTGTTGTACATATTTGTATAATAGGGTATTTTTTTTGGGGGGGGGGGGGTTATACACTGCTTTACAGATGCTTCTGTGTCTGTAACTGGATCAATAGTCATTTCAAGTAAATCCTGTGTTTGTGAATATATATTACAAATTGACCAATCTCGCGCAGCAGGGTCTTCGTGACCGCATGTAATTTCGTTCGTGCTCATGTACCCCATGTGTTGCGAATGACAATAAAATGACTTCTGACTTTAACAATCCTTTTGTTTGTTACACAGTGAGCAGTAAATCCGTGCCTAACATGAAGCCCAGCTAAAAAAACATAAAATCTGGTCCTAGTTGGCCATACTGTTAGTACCTTATTCAGGCTTGTTAACATAACATGCTGAAAGATTTTTGCTACCCACTTTTAGGACAGTAAAAATCTTCACAAAGTTCAGACTTGCATTAAAGGGATATCTTTACAACGGATACAAAACTGATATTAATCTGAAAGGACTTAGTTTGTATTCTTAATTTAAACAAACATTAGTTTTTTTTGCTTATATTAAACCAATATCAATCTTGGATCGATTACCTTAATGATTTAATGTTTTAGAAGATGAAATCCAAAATGGTGTTAGAAACCATAAGAACATAAAACACCTGTTAGCTTAAAATGCCTGCAGGGACTTCCTGAGCCTGGATACACGAGGTCAAAAAAAAAAAAAAAGGAACGAAGGGAAGGGAGAGAATGAAGGAAGTAAGAATGCCACAAGTAACAAGTGGTTTTAGTTCACACAGAATGGAAATGAGACTAGAAAATAAGAAAACTCAAAGAAATGGTGGAACAAATTATGTTTATCAGATTCACGTTAGATATAAATGTATTTCAACTATATATCCTTCTACCCACATGGATAAAACCAAATTCCAGAAATTAATTTTTCAGCCTGAATGACCCCGATTAGACCCCAAGTTTATTATTTACTATTAGCTCGTTTATGACCAGCGCAAGTAGTAAAGGAAACAAATTGTTAACATTAAAAGCTTTATTTATAACAAAACTAAATGCAGTAAAAGTTGGATAGAAATAGGTATAAGGCATTTACTATGGAAGTATTTCAGTTCCTGCTTAGCAATGTGCTTTGGGTGTTCCTGGCCGGACCTTTATGACACATTGGCTTCCTGATTGATGAGAGGGTTCAGGTCCAGCTTGGTTTTCTCCAAAGCTGCAGCCTTTGCCCTTCGTGACGGACGCACCACGGGAACGATCTCTGGGACATTTTCTCCATCACTGCAACTAAACAAAGATGCACCAGCACTGTAAAAAAGCGCCGATCTCTCGGCCTTCTGTTTTGTTTAAAACAAATCTGAACTCACCTCTCCTCAGATGACTCTGCCCTTTTGCTCGGCCTTCTGCCCTCTTTTGCAGTGCTGGCTTTCTTTTGACCTGTTAAAACAGACACTCGGGTTACCTTCCCCCTGCTGAGTCACCTCTTCCTCTCAGGAGCTCTAAAAATACGACGGTGCTGAGAATCGCTGAATGTACAGACACAGGATCTGATATACCTCTCTTAGTTCTCTTTGCAGATTTTGATGGATCGTCTGTTGCAGCCTCTGAGGAAACAGATATTTATGCAGTTACAGCTCAATTCTGTGCCGATATTACAGCTCTTTAAAATTCCTAGTGACAGGACCGTTCCTTCGGGTATTTGCGCCAGTGTGTGAACGCGTTTAATGAGAGAGCATCTTTAAAAAGGTGTGTACCGTCTGCATTGACATCTAGCGGTTGGAGTGGACTCTCGTTTAGGACCTCCGCCTGTTCTTTAGAGTCCACCAGCTGATGTAACATCTTCTCCAGAGCACGGAGGCAAACTCGATCCTTTACCACCTAAGACCAAAAGAGGAGACATCACAACAACGTAATTCAGTTTGATCGGCCACAAAGTGGGTTTTTTTTGTTCCCATCCCTACGCACCTGTACGAGCTGCTGCAGCAGCGTTGTCAAGTCCTCCCTCACGACCCCATCCCTGCTGAGCTCCAGGTTGCTCAGAGTCTTGGCATAGAGGCGGACTTCAGGGGCAGTGGGATCTTTGAGCATCTCCCCACACATGCGCACCGCCAGGTAGTCGTGGACACACACCTCCTTAAAGAAACACGCACACCACAACATATGAACTGTCTGTGAATGTGGCCATACAAATGAATAAATTTTTAGGACTTTTTTTAAGCAATAAATATGAAAATTATTTAAACTATATTCAGCCGTTCTGTGAAGGAGAGTTTCTTTAAAGAACGTTAGCAAAGAAATAGGAGCACAAAGACCAAGGAACACAGCAGACAATAATTGGAGACCAATAACCAGAGAAGCAGCAAAGAGGCTCATGGTAACTTTGCAAGAGCTGTAGAGATCAAAAGCCCAGGTGGGAGAGTCCATTGTTAAATTTGTCCATTCAGCCATTTTCTCCCTCGGAGGAAGAGGCAAGACCCTCAGGGAAAGTTGTATCAGAAGCTTGTTTTCGCAATTTCGTGTTTCCGTACCAAAGAGGATCTGGTGACTATAAATTATGGTAGAAACGGGGATCGATCAGTGTATCGACTCCTTCCCCTTTTACCTAAACATCTCTTCAGCGCAAGAGACCGGTACAACACCTGCATTACCGCAGACACCGTACCAATTTGCCCATCGTTCTCCCACCTCAACATGGATCTTTCTTACCTCTGTGTTAGCCGAAGGCTTCATGAGTGCACTGGGGCGGGTCAGCTCAACGAGAAGCTCCACCACGTTGTTGATATCCACCTCAGCCAGCGGGGAAGTAGCCGGAGCATTTAGCAGAGTTCGAACGGTCGGCAGAAAACTCTCCTCCACAACCTCCTGATGGGCTCTGTTGCACAAAAACAAACTGCTGGTTAATCGCTTCGTACAAATGCCGAGTGTCCGGACTCACACCTTGAAGTTATCATCACTGTCCAGAGTTTGTGTGGGAGACCTGCTCTCGCGGGCGTAGAGCTGGAAGAAGACACCCAGGCAGTGGCGTAAGCAAATATCATCCTCGGTGACAGGATTGTACCACAGCAGCACCAGGCGCGAGAGGATTTTGGCACTGGAAATGCGGCCCATGTACATGAGTTTAGCCAGACCCTCTGCCGTCTCTGTCCGCAGGTCAGACACCTGGAATCGTTGACGCCAAAAAACATTTAAAAAATGTTTTATGTTCCTTTAGACAGAAAGGCACAAAAACTGTTACTCGACCCTCACCTCACTGTCCAGGAACTCGGAAAGCATCACGAGTACGCTCTGCACGGCGTCGTCCCCTATCTCGCCCTTGTCTTTGGCCGTTGCCGCATCGCCCTCCTGCTCGTTGGGTGACTGGGTCGGCTGAGCGGAAACCGTTTCAGAGAGCAGCTGGAAGCCGAACAGCAGCAGCAGGTCGATGATCGCACGAAGGGCGCTGATGCGGATCTTCACCTCGTCCAGCTGGGCGATCTGGAGGGGGAAAAAAATGAAATTATGCACTACTTTCTGTGGCCTTCACTTCAATATCAATAAACCTATTAAAACTGGTTTTTGCAGCATACCAGTATGTAAAAATGCTTTATAAATACATCGTCAGCCAACATCTGAGTTATTGACATTAAATGGTGATTCTAAACATAATTCATGTTTGCTTAAAGGTCCAGTATAGAAATGTTGAGTTCACCTGCAGCAGGAGGACCATGTGGGTTTTGGCCAGCTCTTTGCTGTGCAGCGCGCACGTTCCCAGACACACCACCGCCGTGTTGCGAACACCAGGGTGGGCGTTCGCTATGGAAGGGAGGATCTAAGGGAGGAAGAGGAAAGGAAATGTGACATGAAGCACAGTTCTCCTGAGCCTGCATCAGCACAAATTAACATCTTTTTGTTTTGACACAGCTCATTGATCCAAATGTCTTTTCATTCTTGATCCAGATATTTTAGGTTCTCTTTTTTGATCATGAGTTGTTTTTAAATCCGTCTTACACAGGCGCTATTTTTAAAGATCAGCTCCAGAGACGTCTGACAATTTACATTTCAGGCCATAACATAAATATTTCCCTCACACATCTATCGTGGTTAAATCACTACTTTATCTTTTCAGCTAGGAGGAAAGCCGTTTGAGGAGCACATTTGTGGAAAGACGGCACAACAACGCATCAGAAATATTTATAGCAGCTGTCGATGTAGTAACGCACACAATGACTTAAACAGAGACTATGCAGTTCAGGAATGCCTACGTGCAGTTTTGTTTTTCATATAAAGAGCAGACAGCTTACCAGTGACGACATCAAGGCACTAATAGTCGGACCAGCTCGAGTCTTGATTTTCATGTGCTTCAGCAGTTCGCCACACATCGTCAGACACCTCAGAAGAGTCTCTGGGTCGTTCTGTCGCAAGACACTAGATTAAACTTTCATCCACCTCACATGACTACTATTCTTCTTCTCGCGTCGTTTTGCACCTTCTCAGCGCGAGCCTCTCTATCCACTGGCTGGTTGCTGTCCGAGATCTCTTGCAGGACCTGGTTTCTGTGATCCTCCAGTCCCGCGATAGATTCCTTCAGCTCCGCTGCTCGACTGAAGTCCTGGGCAGCGATGCAGTCCTCCAGAGCCTGTTTGGCCTCAATGATGCGAACCTTCACCTCAGCGAGCTAGAAGGGAGAACAAGTAAAGAAGAGGAACCAAGAGGAGAAGAGGATGACCTACATTTCTTCAGGAAAAGACTCTTGGAACTAATCTCGAAAGTAATACAACCAAGTCCACAGAATAAGGTAAATTGATAGGATTACCAAATAAACAGTCAATAGATAATTATACTAGACAGAAAATGACCTACATAAGTACATTTTTTAAATAATCTGGGTGGTTTTAATCTCAGTCTAGCCCACCTGGACCTGCTGCCGACGGCTCCTGTTCTCCACATCCGTCTGGCTGGCCTCCATCATGGGTTCTCTCACATCCGATATGATCTCTGCCACCTGTTTAAGAAAGTCAGCTCCATTAAATCCAAATCAGTTGAGATGTGATGACGCAACAGCAATTTATTAAAGAACAATGTCGTCACGGATCTGATTTTGACAACTTCTAAAGTCGAATTCTAACTTACAGTCTGGATGCGCCGTTGGTCGTCCGGGATGAGGGCGAGAAATTTCTCAGTGAGGAGGGGTACCAGGGAGGAGGGCGTCTGCGGGAGAGCAAGCATCTCCTGCAGAACGGCCAGAACTCGCTTCCTAAAAGCACAGCTCAGTTAATATAGTGTGTATGCAGAGTTTCCACATAGAAACATCCCGAGTTCTCATTCCTTTTGGAATCAATGGATGGTCAAACTGATAGAGGGTCAAAGCAGGAAGATGGTGTATAACCCACTAAAGAGGAATGGAGATAATCTCCTTAGTCCAACCACCCTTGGGCTGCAATGCACCACCCCAAAGAACCGACGGCCACTTTTTTTCTGACTGGACCAGATTTTAGGCCTTTATTGCAGCAACGCAGGAGTTTAAGGATTTCTCTTGTTTCTTTCATGTGTCCTCGCTAGGCTTATTTAGAAAAAGTTACTGACGTATAAAAACAAGACGAAAGGACAAGATGACAGATGAATCTATCGATGGAAAAAAAGACAAACCAAAATATTTCCAAGAAAAAACCAGTGGGTGGAAAGAAGTTTTTTTTTTCCTTGAACACTCTTCTGACTTGATTGCTTACAAAAATATAGGCAAAATAATAACAAAAAAACTCCAAATAAGGGGTCAAAAAAAAAAAAAACTCCCACTGTCGCATCAGACATTTGACCTCCACCATGCCCTCATGTCTGGTTCTTAATCTTTTAAATTAATGCAAGGGGTTCAAAACTTACTGAAGTAAATAGAATTGCAAACAATTTTCAATTTCGGTCCGAAACAAACTGAAGTATATTGTAACCACCCAAAAAGTAAATTAGTTTGACAAATATCCAACATAACTGGTATGACCTAAGAAACGGTTCTACCTGCCACCTTCCTCGTTGGAGTCGATACACCCGATGAGGTGGATGAGCTGCTGGGAGATGAACTCTTTAGTCATCGCCAGCTCCAGCTGGTTGAAGTCAGCCCTCCGCTCCTCCGTCAGCACAGGCAATGCCTTCAAATAACTACAGCAGGTAGGAATAAAAAATTTAAAAAAACAAGTCAGACCACACCCACACCGA
>JAVLVB010001120.1:1426244-1436636 GCA_032876305.1 Orestias chungarensis
TATATATATATATATATATATATATATATATATATATATATATATATATATATATATATATATATATATATATATATATATATATATATATATATATATATCTTAGTTCTTCTTACTACTACTATTAGTGTCTGTTACTATTAGACACAAGGCTGGAGAAAAAACCTATCTGCCTAGATAAATATAATCTGGGGCCTCAAACAGGAAAATAGGTAAGGCTACCTCTAAAGGCCCCTGACTGAAAGGGGCCCCCAAAATAATTGCTTTTTCTTATATGAATATAACAAACTATTTTGGAGCCCCTGTCAATATTAATGTTACTGTTATCTTTTTTTTGTCCGTGTTTTTCACAGTAAAAGTAAAAATTAGCAAACTAGTAATCCCAGAGCATAAAGCAAACATTATTACATTTACCAAATTCCTTGTATATATTTCACTATATTCAACAAAGTTATTTTTATTTTGTATTATTTTTGTCTCAGGGCCCAGAATTTCCTATCAGGGCCCCTGACTTTAATCACCTTCTTTCCCTTTACAGTGTTACCTTATGATAAACTCCAGTGCTGTAAACGATATTATATGTGGTCTAAATAAATCAGAAAAAGATAAAGGAATCAAGGAATCTTTATTTGTCATCACATCACATGTGGTACATGAGGTGGGACGAAAATTCTAATCCCCCGGTCCAGTTTACACCCTGATAGCAATTTTTAATAATTTAATAAAATATAATTGTATAATAACTATGCGAGAAATAGGATTTGAGCTACACAAAATCTACAATATGGACACAGAATAACACAATATGGGACTTCGGACATAGCAGCATTGAGGATCGGAATGCAAATACATTATAAATTCTAAAGAACTATACGAGAAATGTGATTTGAATATATATATTGAAGACATAATTCTGTTATGACTTCATGGTGCTGGTGTGGAATAAAGCCCTAAACCTTCTTGGGCCGCCCCTGCCAATCTCCTATGTGCAACAGAAAGCTAGAAAAACAAACCCAAAAATTATATCCCAAATAAATTCTGGATTTGTGGTGTTTTTTGCCGTCTTCCTTTCAGGGCCACCATCATGTCCCCATCTGGTAGTGTTTTCTGCTAAATTCTGACACCATGCATGTGTTTGGGTGTTTTCTCGCCTCTTTGCGGGTTTATCTAAATGATCACACGGAGAGAGAGAGAGAGACCCTCTCCCTGAACACCATCCTCCATCCTTCCGCCCGGTGATCAGGGGCGGGGCACCACTGCAGCAGTGCGCCTCAGCAGCTGCTGCTGTCTCCGATGATGCTCCACAGACGCGCACTCTCCTGTCCGCCCCCGGCCTCCAGACAGGTGGTCGGAACGGAATAAGGGAAAAACAAAGCAAAAGCATCTCCTCCCCACCACCACCCCCAGCCGCTCATCGATGTACTTCCAGCGTCCCAGCTCCGCGATCGCAGGGCGGCCAGCAGGAGGAGCGCGGAGCGGCGACCGGAGCGCGCCAGGAGCGCGCGGAGGGATGGGACGCACGAGTCCGAACCTGACACGATTTCCGTGGGGTTTTTCATCCGCGAGGGGGACGGATAATTTCTGACAATCTTGGGGAAGTTTCCCTTGGGAGACCGAGAGGGAGGAGGGCGAGAGAGAGAGGGGAGAGAGAGGTTGTTCATCATGGCTTCAGGCGCCGGTAAGGCTGCTCAGTCCCCCGGGCCGGGCTCCACTGTCAACGGGACTGCGGCAGAGTTGGCCACCATCGAGCAGGAGCTCTACGACAACCAGATGCACAACAAGATGTGCAAGAAAATCGCTCAGCTCACCAAGGTAAGGTCCCACCTGACAGAAGCCCGGTCTGTCTGATCTGTTGGATCCCACAACATACACGCATAACACAACAGAGCATTACACAGTCTCTGTCTCAGTATCTTTACAACGTGAAGAAGTAGTTGATGGAGATGTTGTATTGCATCAACTTGGACCAGGTGAGGCTTTGTGACTGAATCTGACAGAGAGAGAGAGAGAGAGAGATCACCAAAGACCGGCATATCTCCACTGAGCAAGAAGGAGAGGAAGGCAATAAAGACTGATTGGATGATCGGTTATTGCCTTTTCCTGTGACATTTAGACCATATTTTTCACGTTTGAATGGTGCAAATGCAAATAAACTTCCCCTAATAGGCTTCACATCCAGAACAGACAAAGGAAGCGCATGTCTAAAGAAATCAGTTACCATGAACCAAAAATATTAACAAGACAGCCTCATCAGTGGGCTGCAAAAACATACTGGTGGGTACCGTAAGATAACAGGAAGTATCCTCAATAAAAGCATCAGAGGGTAAATACATAGGGATTCTTTCCTCAAGTCTTTGCAAATTAAAAGGTTTTCTAAGAAAGAAATAGGCCAAAACCGCTGGTTCTGTGTTTATTTGGGTCATTGTCATCACAAGAGGCACAAGAATAAATGTAATCAGTCGGCATTAGGAATCATTGCTATGGATAAGCTACTTTTGACTTTTCTTCCCAATCCGTTGTTGGGCTCCGACATTTTTCCACCAGAACCGCCTTATTTCTCTGTGGCATCAACTTAAAAATGGACTCTCTGAGAAATGGGTTTCGATCCATGTGGATATGAAATCACACGGCAGCTGCAGGTTTGTTCACGATGCTAATCCCCCATTGCAGCTGCCTCGGATGGGTGCGTTGTTAGATTAAGCTCTGACGATTGTGGAGGCACTTTGAGTAAAGTAAGCTCATTGCAATGTTCAAGAAATCCGATGGATTAAGCTTTGTGAGAACATGTGTACACTACTATCATCTAAGGATGGACATAGTTAGGAACAACACTCAGATACTGTTTGATATCTAAGGAGAAAAAGATATCCTCCTGCTACAGCCAAAATTAAGGCTTAAATTACAGTGTCCTGTTATGGTGAGTGTCTTTGAATTTTAGTCTCAGGAACCGTTTTGTTTTTCATTTACGTTGCAAAATTTGTCTCTAACAGCTTATTTTCTCTTTATCGTCCATTTCCAAGTAAACATGGATAATATATGTGCATCAGCATCCCAGCAGCCGTTTCCATGACACGTTTAAGATGCGCAGTTTAAACATCAGCTAGTGGCCTTTGCTCCATCTAGACTTGCGGTCATGTGATTGACTCCAGTAATTAAACAGGAGTACCTGATTGATAGAATGGTGAGGGAGAATAGTTTTTTTAGTCATTTAAAGTGTGTTTAAATAGCAAAGGGTTAAATTCTGGGTGTTTAGTCTGTTTGGATGACAAAGCTGGATTAAACAACTACAAAGCTGATAGTTTTCTGGGTTTTATAAAGGTACAAATCTGTACAAAATTTCCCTCCAGAAGGGTTTCTGAGCATATTGATAATGCATGGAATAAGTAAATTTTATAATAACCTTAAATCTCTTAAAACAGTTGAGATTTGCCAACACAGTGACATTGAACACGGTCTACATTACTTTTTACTATAACAGATACCTATTAAAGAACGACTCTCTGTCTGAATGAGAGTGATTTTTTTTGTTGTTGTTTTTTTTTAAAACTTCTTTCCCTTGATGTTTACTGTAACGCTGGTAATATTCTAGGCTGTATTGGAGGCTCTGATTTGGAAATGCTGGGATTGAACTCATTATAAGCCTGATAATTATGTTTGCCAATGTGATGCAGTTGTTCTGTAGTAAACATCTTTAAGTGTTTAAAACTATTTCTCTGGAGTGTATCGGACAGACAAAATGGGTTTTATTACACGTTTGCTTCTAATCAGGCCAGTTAAAGGCTTGCCAGGGCAAACGATAAGGATAGGTTTTCTTCTGTGCTCTTCTCCTCCATTTTTATTCTTCCACATTAGATTAGGTTCTAGGTCTTAGTTACCCGACTCCAGTCCTCCAGAGCTACCATTTCGCAACTTTTAAACGCATCCTTTCTCCAACGCATGAACCAGATGGCTAAATGTCCTCATCAGGATCTTTCCTTTAGTTCAGCAGAGGCCTGGAAACCAGATGGAGTCCGGTGTGTTGGAGAGGAGATGTGGCAGGACACTACTGGAGTTGAAAACATCAGAAACTACTGCTTTAGAACACTGACAGTCAAACAGATACTAAAATATATTACTTGCATCAGTTGTTTTAAAAAGATCTGGCTAATAGTCTTAATGCTCCGTCTTGTTATTCATGTGTCAGTGAGCTGGTACAAGTGAGGCAGCAGCAGCAGCATCTGTATCTGCTCAGCTTCTCAAAACACTAATCCCTGTTATGCGTGGGGGATTCTCAATAATGCTTACAGAGGCATGGTGTCGAACGACAATAACTGATGACTGTGCACTTCCCTACTGGGTGCACCTTTGCCTTTAAAGTGCATGTGAGCGCGTTGTCCGCGGGTAACATGTATATTGTTTTACAAGACACACACAAGCAAAAATGGCACAGAAGAGAGGTCAGCACTTGTGTCTGTGCTTGTTAGACTCTGTCCTTTAACTCTCATATCCCTTCCATTTCGGGGTGGAGTTGTTTCCCCCTCTTAAAATGTTTTGCCATGCCTCAGTACATTAAGCTCAGATGACCCCAGTGAATAAACCTGAGACCTGTGGTTGCTGAAATAGAAGAATCATCGAATCTGATAGTTGGTGCAAGAACGGGTCAGGATTCCTGTAGCGTTACACATGGTTTATTTGTGTGTATTAGGGCAAAGCGTCGAGCGGAGAGGAAGTGGGAAATGGGGCAGCCTCTGTAAATTCATGTACTTAATAATCTAGCTGTGTAGTAATGAAGGTGCACACACACACACACACACACACACACACACACACACACACACACACACACACACACACACACACACACACACACACACACACACACACACACACACACACACACACACACACACACACACACACACACACACAGACGTACTGTACGCAAAAATACTGTATGCTAATGTTTCCTGTCTCCCATCCTTCACGCCTTCATTCTATACTTTCATATTATTCTCCCTCTCCCCATTCCTCCATCCCTGACCTCCCCTTCTTCTATCTCTGTCCCGCCTGAATGGGCGCTGCTAAAGATAAACCACTCGGAGTGTGTTTACATGGCGGAGCAAGCCAGTGGGGAGGAAGCGCCGGCTGACCATTTCGAGCCAGTTGTTTGTACAACTTTTAAAAAAGGGTGCACACACATGCAAAGAAATACTCCATAAACGCTTTATATTTAGTCATTTTAAAACTACAGTAATATTTCAACATATTCTTTTAGGACTTTGTCTGGCCGACCATGATGATAATGGTGTTTATACTTTGCAGAAGGCTTTGCACAAACAGGACTCATTAATAACTGCTGCAGCTCCATTGGCATATCTCTTTTACAGCTTTGAGCACGTAAAAACTGAAATCATGGACTAATCTTAAATTTGGTCTAATTGGACATAGGTGCTGGGTTAACAGCAAATTTCATGTTTTAAGTTACTCTAAATTGGATACCTGTTATGTTTTGACTGGACCATTTACAGATGAATATCCTCTGATCTAAACCATTCAGACGTAGCTCTGGATGTGTTTTTAAAAGACGTTTGCCACCTGGAAGCTTAACCTCCAACCTAGTCTCAAATAGGCTCTAATAGGTTTTTCTCCTGGATTCCCTCTGCTTCAGCCTGATCAAGTCCAGCCTACTGTTTTACTACTGAATCGGTTTGTTACTAGGGTATAATGCTGCCAGCAGCTCTGTGTCAATGTTTGTTGGCTTAGACCGATATGAAGAAAAAATTAGGTCAAATTTCAGCAGAGCACCTACTCTACATTTTTGCTATATCTAAAACATGGTGCAAACCAGATGCAACCAGGACTTTTCATGGGTATATTTCAACAACACTTTTTCGTTTGTTTTCCGTTAACAGATTCTCTCACCATAGCTGTCGATCTGTGCAGATGCTTCAGAGTGGCTGCTTCTCTGAATATTAATCATCTTGTTTGGCCTGTCAGTTTTCTGAAAAGCCGTGCACTGGTTGGTTTGCAGCTGCGATGGACTGAAAAGGGCTGTTTAGATGTCCATGGCTAGAAGATGAAGAAGGGCAACCATATAGCATGATGGTGCCACCTTAAGCCATGACATGTCTACGCTTTTCCTTGTTCATCTGAATTTAAAAAAATAAAATAAAATAAAACATTCAAGCATTTACAGAATAACTGGATTTATATGTAGATTTGGACTCCATTGATTGGTTAAAATTGGCCACGCCTGTCAGATTGTTTGTAATAAAAACTAAGTCATTTGACAGACGTTTGTGATTGTAACATGAGAAAATGTAGAAAGATCCAGCAGCTGATGTGACACGGAGATCAACAGCAGTTTTTTTTTAAAGCACCAACTTTAGCACACACACAAACACACTAACTCACACACACAGGTCCCCGTTTGATTGGCAGCTTGAAATCTATCTTTGGATTTCCTGTGCCTACTGTCACTGCGCTCGCTGCATTGTAATCTAGCACACTGAGTACCCTGCGTGATATGTGTGGAGGTGTGTGTATGCAGGCTCTTCTGTCTCTTTTACTAACCTCCCCTCTTTACCCCAACCCGTCAGATCATCTTCTCTTCAGCTGCAGTGTCTCAGTTCTCTCTTCAGCACACTGGAGACAGATTTGTTTTCCACACCTTGCTGACTATGAACTTATTATGAATAAGCAAGGGCACGGGCTTGTCAGGCTACATGAATAACACTATCGAGTGGCAGGATCAATACAGGGGATCTGAAAAGTGGATTTACAGTAGGAGGGAGTCGGTCTCTGACCAGGCTGCCATGCCCAGTGTTTGCAGATTTTCACTAAAAAAAGAGGCTTAAAAAATACTACTTTTTATTTTAATGGTGAAAACATCACTGCTATGACAGAAAATATAAAATTAAACGTAAGTGTCAAGGAAGAAATATCCTTAGTCAGGCATAAATAATTAAGAAAAAGACATATTTGGGAAAAACAGATTTATGATTTTTGATTTAATGTATCAAGCCATACAAGCCCAATTTGAAAATGTAAATGTAATTCACAACCAATTTTAATTGTCACCAGATCTATATGGATTCTTTCAAATTAATATTTTATTTGAAAACCAACTAACTCAGTGTGAGTGTGAGTATATAAATGCTACATTGTGGAAAAAAAGCCTGTCGTCTTTCAATTTACTGTAAAAATACAATTGCCACACTGGAACATAATAACAACTTAGAAAGAAATATTGATGTCAAAGTGAGAACATTTAAGGTTGTTCTTATCTTACCAGCATTTAGTGTCCTAAAGGCTGCATCCAACCTAAGGGGTATGTCAGAATTGAATTTGAAATATACTAAATGTTTACAAAAAGGAAAAGTTTGAACAAGGTTTGTCACACGTGAGGTTAAGTGAGGCTCGTAGTTCCTTTAACTCCATCGTCTTTTTTTACCCAAGTATTTTGTTTACAAACAGGACCGTCTACTAAGGGGTGCTTCATACCGACCAGGCATCAATTTATATACGCTTTGTGTCCATCTTGTACTCAATTTTACGACCTGCTGATTTAAAGCCTTTTTCTGCACGCTACTCATAATCTGTTTTAATAATTTATGTTATAGTCCACATTTCAGAAAAGCTGTATGTATGCAAATACATTTCGATATAACATATATAACCAAATTTTAACAGAGATTGTGTTAGAGCTGAGATTTAAGCAGTTTTTATGAATTTTTATTTGAAAATTAATCGTTAAAACGGATAACTACCAAGCTGACACAACTAATAAAAGTGGTAAAGCACAAAGTCAACATATTTGACTAATGACATTTTTTTTAAACAAGCTTAAATTGAACGCTTTAGCACAATGAGATTAGTTTAATGTTTAATTCTTCTAGCCGTGTCCCGAACCGATATTGATATTGGTCTGATATCAACATTATAAGATTCGAAAAATTATATCCATGCCGATGTTGGAAGTTGTAATTGTAAACTACTGTTTTCTGTTTGAGTGATGTCACTCAGCATTCTAACATTTCAAACTACAAAAGTGATAAAAGTATGTGTGATTCCTACCGATATCGGTATCGGGCAATACTGAAAACGGCAATATTGGTATTGTATCGGAAGTGAAAAAGTTGTATCGGAACACTCCTAAATTCTACAAAATAGCAGCTGAAGCAGAAGTGACTAAAGATGATTGTGGTGAAAGGATTTAAGGTTTGAGCTAAACCAGAATGAGTGGGTCAGCACGAAACAAATAGCCTTCAATCTCAATGGAGACATTAAAAAGCCAACAAACCCCTTTGGAAATGCCAATGTTTTAATTTTATGTTAAACTCAACCTTGGGTATTTATCTGAAAAACATACGAAAAATAATACCATCCTAAAGGAACAGTTAAATATTTTAAAGGACACAACTTGCCACTAGAGACTTTTTTTCCATTTTAAAAGATTTTCTCTCATTAAGTTATTCTTCTGTTGGTAGGGATTTATGCTTGGAAATACTGCGAAACTGACACAAGGAAACTTCTCTTTATCTTTGGCCTTCCCTCAGAAACCCGAAGCTTTGGATTAAAAACTTACTTTTTTTATTTTTTTTTATTTTATTTAGTTTTTATTTAGATTTTCAATCATACATTTTCAAATGGCACTATAGAAAAGAAACAGTCTTCATTGTCCATAAGCAAATGCCACCTCTCCATTTTTTGTTTTACATATTTCAACCATTTCCCCCATATAGGTTTATATTTGTCCAATTGCAACCTGAGTGAGAAGGTTAGTTTCTCCATATTATAAATAAAAACTGACGTCTTTCTGATCATCACGAGAACAATTATTATTTTTTGCCTCCATTATAACAAAAGCCCGGATACTCCAGATCATAATTTGTTCACCTTGGATAGTTCCCTTAATGATGTTGTTATTTTTTATCTAAATAAACTATTAAAATTGTGGACAAATTTGAACATTGTTTTTTTTTTATTTAGAGCACTACATGTTTTCCAAAGGTTAAGAAATATTTTAATCAGGCCATTACATTTTTTTTTTTATGAACAAAGAGCTACTGTGTCGCTCTTCTTACTACTTCATCCAGACATGTATAAACCAGGGAGTTGTAGTTACACGAAGATCAACAGCAAATTCATTTGCTCCTTCAGGCCTTTTTAGCGCCATACTGGCCAGTTTTTATCCATCTTAGGTGTTGCATGGTAAATGTTGGGGATTTTCTGGTAATCTGCTGCTGTTTTGAAAATTTGAAATATCTTGGTTAAAAGATGCAATGGGCAAATTTTAGATTCATTATAATTAATGGCAACAGTATATCCTGTAAGGCTGAATGCTGAAAATAAATAAAAGCATGCCTCATAAAGGAAATAGCAAGAAGGTTTGAACACTTCTGCAACCTTGTTATTGCAGCTCTTTAACTTTTTTAACAGATTTGTCTGCGCCTTGGTTGAAACGAAAATATTTGTGTCTTGTTTTTAACATAACATAAAAATCTGACATTTTAACTGGTGCTGGGAGCTACTATTTACAACTTTTACTGAAATATGTGTGTTTGCTTTGGGTTATGAGTTTACCACTCCCCCTCGATCGAAGTGTATCTATAGACATTACGAGTACTTTGGTCCGACAAGGATGTTTTTATTTGGTCAAAAATTCAGCTTCAAGTGTTGTTACTGGGACAAAGACATTGTATTTCTTACAGTTTAATATAAAAACAAGTGATCCTCCGTGTCTGGTGCTGAACAACTTGAACGGTCTTCAAAGCCATGATCTCGACGTTATTCACCGCCTTCAGGGCAGATTGCTGTGCCGACCATGGGCCAGGCTGCTTCAGCTGACGTCAGGGACTGACCTCGCCAATTCTCTCGCAGCCGAATGACAATGAATCCCTGCAGTGGTCCTCCAAATATTTGATATAATATTTGAACAGCATAATAATGAAGAAGGTACGCGTCTCCTGGCTTCACTTTGTGTAGAGACCGTGCACAACGAGTTCAGAGCATGCCTTCTTCATTTCTCAGTGTCACAGGTCACAATTTGAGGGCTAGGATTTTTGCACGATGATGGAAGAGCAAGGCCCAAATCTTCAAAGCCAGAAAAAGTTTCTTTGGACATTATTATAGCTATTTCAATTATTGTTGCTTGTGTTTGCAACAGGAATGTGTTTGCAAGGGAGA
This sequence comes from Orestias chungarensis, assembly GCA_032876305.1. Lineage (NCBI taxonomy): Eukaryota > Metazoa > Chordata > Actinopteri > Cyprinodontiformes > Cyprinodontidae > Orestias > Orestias chungarensis. Next base: position 1,436,412 of record JAVLVB010001120.1, read on the forward strand.
GTGGAAACATGTCACCCTTCCACATGGAGTGAGGAGAATGTCAGAGCGCAAGCCGTGCTGCAGACAGAGAGGCGTCTGGTTAAAATATGAGCCCATGTGCCGACTGCTTCATCCGTCCACACACACACACACACACACACACACACACACACACACACACACACACACACACACACACACACACACACACACACACACACACACACACACACACACACACACACA
>JAVLVB010001120.1:1436736-1527223 GCA_032876305.1 Orestias chungarensis
ATAGGCCATATTTCATGTACTATAGATGATAATATACTATTTTGGGAGGAGGGAGTGAATGCCACACATGCATTGGCGGACTCAGATGCTTATAATCCTGGTCTCTACCAGGCAAGGTCAGAGTAATATAAGATACAGGGAAGGCAGTTTAAACTGTCACGAGTTGTCGTATTTTATTACTGAGTCTTTTCTTCACAGTCAGTTTAAGAAGTGTACTTATACCTGCTGGTGATGTAATTGAGCTTGTGTAAACTGGTTAAGATTGAAAAAAATGTGATGCTCACCTCTGTGTGGACAATGACAACACTGCTGTGTAACTTGGTAAGAATCTCTGTTTTACAGTTGTTATTTTTGCACATATTACTAAACAAGGATAAGGGAAAGCCGCAAAAAAATACACAATAAAATTAAAAAAAACTTGCGTTCAGTTTTATTTTTTCTTTGACGTCATAGAAATTGTGCATCTCATCAACAAATTGTTTTGAGTGTGCACTTAGTTCTTGCTAATGCTGTAGGAAGGGATCATTTGCTCCAGTTTGGGTTAAACTCATACACAGAGAGATAGCCAAACGGAAAAACCTCTGGCGTGCCACACAAAGTGTATCCTCACAAACACACACACAAAAACATAGAAAAGTATAAACAGCAACTCAGTTGTTTTGTCTTGTTACTTAACATGGTTTGTCCTGGTTTAGATTCTTCAGGATCATCGTTTGAGCCACAGCATCCAACCGCATGAGACCTCTGTCATGGGATTGTGCAAAGCGTCAAAGTTGAAAAACAGTCTTTGAACAGGTGTTGTAATTAGCCATTTGCAACAAAAAAACACTGCACAGTGAATCAGGTTATATGGCAAATGCTTTAATTACAATTCATGTGTTACTGTGATATTTATTTAAAACAAACGAAACAATAAGTAGTCACTGGCTCATCATAACTTCAACTTTAGAGATATTTACATCCTGAGTGGGCTTTGGAACGAGGTCCTGATTCCCACTGTTCCCCCCTCCACTACTGTTGTGGAGGATGTTTGATCAGCATCTTCCAAGGGATCCTCCATGTCACACGAGTCCTTATCCTCAGCAGCTGTCTCCCATATCAATGCCATCACTGTTGACAGTGAGATAGGCCCTAGAAATTATGTCATGTAGAAAACAATCAGTTCAATGAGAAAAAGTAATTGAGCAAACAAATTGACCAAAATAGCTCCCGGTTAATAGAACTGCTGGTAAATGTGTTTTATTAAAGTCGTTAACTATTTAATCTTCATTCACAAAGTGGAACAGTAAAGACAACAGTAAATATCTGCAAAAACAAGATCGTATCACAGTTTAGGTGACCTGCTTTTGCAGTGAAAAGTATCAATTTTACATTAGATTAAATAAAGCTAAGACACATATTTTGTTGTTCATTTTAAGCTGAGTTGTTCTTTTTTGTTGTTGCTCTTAACACTTCCCAGGTAATTTATTCCCTGAACATGAGAAACGAGGAGCAGGAAGTAGCCCTGCAGGCCCTAAACCATGCTCACCACGATGAGCTGCACCGCATATTGATGGAGACGTGCCACGAAGGAGAGGGTTCTGTTTTGAGGACACGCCTCCTCGAGCTACAGGAGTCTCTGGATGAGCAGCAGCGAGTTGGTGCCCAGGTATGTCCTCCCATTGTTTTTCTGTTCTGTGTTCTTTTTGTTGAATTAAAAAATAATAATTTGAGAGACAGCTTTGTTATTTATTAGGTCCCACTCCACTTTTACTATGCTTTAACTTGGGTCTGCACTGTCTGCATATCTAGAGATGAGACTTAGCATGAAATCTAGTAAAAGAAATGTAAGGAAAATAACAAAAGGCATCTCAGACTTATTCTCATGTCCTCATATTTTTTATATAAAACCCAATCTAGAGTAGCTGTATAAAAGTAATCACATTTTGCTTTAAAATGTTTCACCTGGATTACTCTGGTAGCACAAACAAGCGCTCTCTTTTTATATAGGAGGTCTGTTGTTTCTTTTGATTAATAAAAAAAAACAAAGGGCACATCAGTATTGCTTTGCTCGGCTTTTGGAAAGTTTAGAGAGCTTTTATTGTGGTGGTCACTGAAAGGCATCTCAGTCAAGACTCTAAGATAACTGTAATCTGATCAGGATTCATCAGTTTTTCGCTTCAGTTTGTCTTATGGTGGTTTTTAATCCACAGAAGGTTTGACAACAGTGCATCCCTGGTAAAGCTTTAAAACAAAATGAATCTTTTATTGGAGTAGCATCATTTCTTGGCAACAAATGCTACATTTAGGTTTCTTTTAGGTACATTTATCCAATTCAGAAAACAAATGAGCATTAAAAAATGAAAATGAAATTAATTTTTTAATATTTTGGGACAAATCAAAGCGTCAATTGTCTTTCAATCAGTAATAAATGACTTTCTGGTTTTGGAGTATATCAATATCAATATGGTCTGATACATCGCTTGTAGCATCTTGCCAAACTGAAACTGAGAGGAAAACATGCAGTTCCAATGAGGGAAAAGAGGGTTCACAGTAAAATAGGTGATATTAAACCAATATCAACAAACTGAGTAACACTCAAACATTTTTAATGAATTGAAACTGACTGAATGGTGAAGTTATGTAGCTACTTGCAGAAACATTCAAGCCTGAATGTTATAAACCTGCAAAAGATTACATTTTATATTGTTTCACAATTCATCCACATAGTTGCATTATCTTATTGGGAGGTTATATAAAATTTTATTGTATATTTTTATGTTCAAATAAAAATATACAATATGGAAGAAAATCTGAGGCAGCAGTATCAGTCAGCAGGACAACTATCTGTTGTTCCTTTATGGAGAAGCTTCTCCAGTGGTGAAGAATCAATAACATTTTATGCAACACAGACGATGTCACGGTAAAAAAAAAAAGTCTGTTTAGGAGAGAGAGAAAACAATTTTTCAGAGGTCAAAATAGCAGCTATCTGTATTATGTGAGATGCTACCTTGACGCAGGCTGACAGGCTGAGCTGCCTGCTTCTGTTGTCAGCTTTAGAGCCATAAGCTTTGAAAGCAGGAGCATCAACAATCTCTCTGATACATGGATCCTTAACAGTAGAAGGGATGACAATGAGGCAAAGACAAAGAAGGTTTTACCCAAAGGAAGAGGGGTATAAAAACCAAAGATAATATTAACCTGGTGAAGATATGTAAAAAAAAAAAAAAAAGCTTTCAATTAAACTTATTTTTCAGCAGTATCATCCGTTTCAAATTTTTTAAATGCTAGCAGCTAATCTAAAGTTTGCTTTGGCTGACTCCTCCCTTTTCATGAGTTCCCCTCAAAACTTTGAAAGCATCTGAGTCTGGGGGACAGAGATGTAAGCAATGGACAAAGCTTGACTTTGTGCCTGATAAACCATTTCTGGGTTAACATTTTAAAGTATCATCTCAATCTGAAGTGAAAACTTATGTTTGATTGTACTTGCAGGAGTTATTTTTTTTAATTATTTTATTTGGTATTTTAAAGAGTTCAGTAAAGTTTGAAAAATGTGCAAATGGCCTCCACCATACTTAACAGAGGTCATGCTGGGCTTTTCTCTTTCTTTAACGCTAAACGCAGTTGGATTGTTGCAAAAATCTCAATCCTAGCCTCATCTGCACTAATCAACTAGTTTTAGATAAAGTCCTACAAGGGTTTAAGCGGACTCCAAATGTTTTTATATGTGGTGAGGAAACAGAACGCGTTTTAAAATTTATCTTTCAAGCAATTAGTTGGAATGTAGATAACAAGTAAGGGTCGTCGCAGAGACTTGTCGACGCAACTATTTGCTGCAGTGGCTGTTAACATGTTAATACGGTTATTTCCATTTACAAAACTTACTCAAATCAAAGCTTAAAATCTGTTTCCATTTTCAGGTTGAGGTCATGTTGATGCATAAAAGATAAAGTGTTTTAATGCTTTTGAGATACTTTCACTAGCGGAGCAAAAAGTATTTATCTGGCACGATGTGTGCAATGTGCAGCTCATTTTTTCATCTTCGCCCCTCCAGGTTCAGGCAGACTTTGAGTTTTTCCGCATCCAGGCGGAGGAGAGGGAGCGCGATACTGAAGCGGAGATGAGGAAAGAGTTTCAGGAGAAACTCCGGGCTGCACAGGAAGGACTCCTGGAGGCCAAGGCTGACCTCAGCGCCATTCAGGAGGAGAGCCTGAGACTGAGCAAAGACTTCCAGAGCGCTGGGGAGCAGATCCAGGAGCTGAACGCTAAATGTGAGGCGCTCCAGAAAGCGTCCGATGAGGAGAAAAAAAGGAGCGGAGAGAGAGCAAGTGAGGACGAGGTCAGAAAGCAGCAGGAGGACTCGGAGAGCGTGAAAACCCTTCTGGAGGAGCTGCGAGCCTTGAAGGAGGAGAGGGAACAAGCAGAGGAGGAGAAGAGGCGAGCGGTCAAGGAAGAGCGGGAGCAGTGGGAGCAAAAATTGAATGACCTCCACGAGGAGAAAGAGCAGATGAGGAAGAAGATTGAGGCGGAATGGAGAGAGGAGCGGCAGAGGTGGGAAGAGAGGGAGGAGGAGGAGAAGAAGGGGATGCACAGCGCTCTGCGGGAAAGAGTAAAGCGGGCTGAAGCGGAGGTAGAAGGTCACCTGGAGAGGCTGGCGGAGAGCAAAAGGAACACAGTGAAACTGCAGGAGAGAATACAGGTACAAACGGGAACATAGACGTTTTTTTTCAGTCATTCCGTATTAGAATCTAAAAAAGTGATATTAAAGTAAAATGTTTGGAGGAGGACATGGCTTTAAACCACAGTCTGTCGTCCTTTAGTGCTGCACCCTATGCCAACTGTCTCCTAATGAGTACTTTGAGCAGGATAGCTCCTCTGCAGCCCAACCATTAGCTCCTCCCGCACGAGCATTAAGAAGCCCTAAGAGAGTTGGCACGGAGCTGACATAAGCCCTCGCAGCAGACCATTATAGCTTCACTACTGGGCACAATCGTTCCCTAACTCACCACATTTCATTTCTCCTTCTGCTCTCGTGACTCCACATCTTCACTTTCGCCTTTTGGTCTTCACCACGCCTCCTCCCTCAAGGACCTGGAGGAGGAGCTGGAGCTGGATCGGAAGCGGGTGTCGGAGGCGGAGGCTGTGGTCAAACGGGCCGAGGAGGAGCTGGCTGTCGCCAAGGAGAGGCTGCTGCTGCAGGAGGACGAGCTGCAAAGCAGAGCAGGTAGTTCTCAAAGTTACAGAGTCACAACCTGAGTGATCCTTCAAAGTGGTTCCTAAAATTTTAAGCTTCCAACCAACAAAGCTATATTATTAGAGGTTTGTGGGAAACTAACCCCTGAATATAGAAGCATTACTGGCTAGTAGAAATGCACTAACGTAGCAATTTGTATTTTTCTTAAAGGTCTGTCCAGGAAATAACATTTTAGGTCCTTTTATAGAAGCAGAAGGTTTGAAACAACAGGAAATAAACCAAAAGAGCATCTCTAACTTTTCATTGATCTCAAACAAACAGAAGAAAAAAACAGATTTACTTCAGTATTTTCACAACTCATGAATAAACTGTATGAAAAAATAAAGCAAATGTTTTCCTCCTAACAAAATGCATTTTTTTGCTTTACTTGGATTTCAGAACATAATAAAAAAACTCACATATTTTGATTTAAGACCCCCAAGTGGAGTACAAATCCCTACTTTGTGAACAACTCCTTAATGTAGTAGAGCAAACATAATCAACATATAATAAGTGTGCTTATAGGGAGTGCAAGAACTAGTTTATATGAATAAATCTCTAAATTACTTCAATAAATCTTAATAAAATCTGAATTTAATGAATGGTAACAAATGGAAAATCCTCAGATGTAGTTTTCTTAATAGATTCAGATTCCTTAATATCATCCACACTAATCCCAGTCGATAGAAAGTAAAAAAGGAGATCATTTAAGGGTCAAAGTTTATTTTTTCTCTGCAGTTCAGTACTTCATGTTCGGACACAACATTTAAGATTTCATTTAAAGGAAATCACATTTATTTAGCAATGGTAAAAGTTTTTGTATGTTAGGGAACATGCGTTTGCTCATTTATTTTCCCCAGTGAAGTTTATGTAGAAGTAACTTCGGCTAAGCTTGCCAAGCTTGACATTAAGAAATAATGAGATTTTCACCCACAATAGAAACAGATCATTACAGCCAGCAAGTTCCTCAATCATCATTCACCATGCAAACAATAAAAAAAATTCTCTATGAAAGTGTCATAGTGGCTAGTTATATAGGGTAATTTCTGCAATTTTATGCAACATTGATTCCTTTAATAATTCATAACCTACATTAAGAAACGTTAAGTCTTTATATCAGTTTTGCCTGATTGCATTTATATAAGTTGCAACAAAGTTTGTTGAAACCCATTTGTCATTAGGTGATGGATTACCAGATGAGTTCATTTAGCTGTCAATCCTGTCATATTTGAGATCTTCTTGGCTCTAACATCATTATTCATTCATGAGGAGTAATTTACTGTGTTCGTTAGAGTCAATAGAATATAGTATAGTGATTCAAGTGCTTGTAGTCAGCCTGGAAGCTGAACAGTCCAGCTTCCTGCTTTGATGGGTGATTTGTTATCCAGCCATGATCGCATTGACGTTGGTGTTTTGTGTGCTTGTTAGAGGAGCTGCTGAACCGTGGGCGCTGTGAGGTGTGTGTGTGTGCCGAGCTGGAGGAGCTGAAGAGCCAGGTGAACCGCCTGCAGAGCAGGAACAGAGAGCTGGAGCTGCAGAGCAGCGGCAGAAACAGCGACCACTCCCGGCAAATACGCCAGGTTATAATCAGAAAAGTATTTTACAAAATGTGTATTTGGTAGCACCACATAATTCAGTCTGTGCTTTCTTGCAAGTTTGCAATCTGGAACTTAAGCACTTTTTTTTAATAAAGTTTTTAGGAAATTGGAGGTACTTTACAGGACATATGAGGTACTCTTCTGCAATCTACCAGCTACTTTCTTAGTACTTATAGTTAATTTCCCAGAACTTGGCAAGAAATACAAGAGAACTTAAGTACTTTAAAGTGACTTGTTCCTACAACCTACCAGTTAATTTCCCAGAAACCTGCAAAGTACTTTCTTTAAACTTGCCTGTTGCAGTTTCCGATAACGTATATGTTATTTGGTGAACTTTTGGTAGAACATACTAAGTACCACACAAAATGTTCCCAGAACATCAAAAAACAAAAAAACAACTTTCTAGAACCTACCAGCGAGAAAGTACCACATAATTCAAAGAGGTTCCTGGAAATGCTCAGCAAGTAGCGAGTTCTTTTCAGAGAAGTACCTGGAAAAGTGTCTGTTTCCAAAACATACAAGATCCTACCCCTGAAATCTGGTTCCAGAAGCAACATAGTAGGTGCTGGGAAGTACCTAGAATTAGAGAATACCTTCTTTGAGAAAACTATTGGCTGTGTTATGTAGCGCTACTAAGCATTGAGATGAAATGCATAACGTGCTGAATACATAAAAACTGTTTCAGCATGCCGAAGCCCTGTCCAGTTTGCGCTCAGAGATGGTGAGAGCCCAGACTGAGGAGTTGCGTCGCATCCAGAAGCACGCAGACGACGAAAGGGACAAATTGCTAAAGGAGATGGAAAAGGAGAGGGACAGCTTGCAGAAGGAGCGGCAGCAAGAAAAAGATCAGTTCGAGAAGGAGAGAGGCAAAATCCGCAGAGAAAGGGACGAGGAAAAGGAAGCTCTCCAGAAACAAGTGGAGGACATCACGGAACGTCTCCGGGGAGAGAAAGATGACGAGGTGGACCGGCTGCGTAAGGAACTCGAAGTCGAGCGGGTTCGCATCCGCTCCCAGCTGGACAAGAGCATGGAGCAGGTGGAGGCGGAGAGGGCCAACGTGCAGCAAAAGCTGGAGGAAGAGAAGAAGAGACTAGCAGAGAAGGCCAATGAGGACAGAAAGCGGCTGAAGGAGCAGGTGCGGAAGGCAATAGAGGAGGTGATGAGGAGGCATGCGGCAGAATTGAACAATGTCCAGGAAGCTCTCAGCTCAGAGAGGAAGACCAACCGAGAGGTCAGCGCTTGTCTATAAACACGCACGATACACACAGAGGCACAAATTCGTATTTCTTCAGTCTTCTCACATTTCCTCCTCTACAAACGTCATACTTTCATGCATTCAATTTGGTTTTGGTGAGACAGAGCAACACAAATGAATACTTCAGCAAGGTGCTGTAGCTCTTACATCCAGGATTACAAGAGAAATCAGGTGAAGTTTTAAAGTTTTAAAGTGACACCAGAACCCTCCAGTAATCCCGAGCGTTAATGTTTTTGACAGCCGTCAGCGTGTGCCGCAAACGAGAGCTCTCTGTAACTTTGCTGCTCAGCTGATTAATCACGAGTTACTTTAGTTGCAGTCTGAGTCAGATTTTGTATGTTATTCTTTCGGATGAAGGAGCAGAATGGCACAAGCAGCGATGTCTCCTTTCATCCTGTGGCGCAGCTGTCTGTAGTGTGATGAAAACCTGAGCCGCAAACAGAGAAAAAGTGGCTAACAGCCTGATTTACAGTTTTTTTTGATACCCTGACAGTGAATGTAAATATATTCATACAATTCCTTTTTATGTTCCTGTAATCTAGTTGTTTAATTGCGTCAGCTTGGTAATAAGACTGGTGTGTGATGGGGGAGTTAAAAACTACAGCGCCATACAAAATTATTCCTTTATTTGTATGTTTTCACTTTACAATCACAACAGTCAATGTACTTTCGAGATAAGATTAGTGAATTTAAGTTTATTTGTATACCACATTTAAGCAGCGAAGCTTTTCAAAATGTTTTACGTGATAGAAACCTTTACATTTTTACATTAAAATCATTAAGAACAATCAGCACTCACATTTTATTGATCACAAGTGGGTACTTAGCCATGATCTAAAAAATGTGTTTCTTTAAGAGCAGATTTTTGAGTTTGTTACAAATTAGAGAAGCATAAAAACAGAACGCCTTTCCTTAATGTTTGGTTCTGGTTCTGGGGATGCAGAGTAAGTTTGAACCCAAAGACCTGAGTGGTCTAGAAGGTTGATACGACCTCAGCATGTTTTTAATGTTTGTCAGTGCTAAATTAATTATTGACTTATAAACTAACAGAAGCTACAGAGAGACAGTTTAAGGACTTTTGAACTGAGTAGATGTTTTCTATATTCCTAGTTTTAGTGAGAATGTGAGCAGGAGTGCTCTGGATCAGCAACAACTATCTGACTGACTATTTAGGCAGACCTGTGAAGACATTGTTGCAGTAATCAATGCGACTAAAGATAAACGCATGGATGAGTTTCTCTAGATCTTGTCGGGACATCAGTCCTTTAACCCTAGAAATGTTCTTTAGGTGATAGAAGGCAGACTTTGTAACATGTCTGTGTATCTTTGAAGGTAGATCTTGTCTTACAGACCAGCTCAGCAAAGTGGGAAATGTAAATGCACATTTTTCAGATGTATTTACTAGTTAAAATCTGCAAAATAATGCAGGTCAGTACTTTGCTGAATCACCTTTCACTTGAAGTAAAACTGTAAGGAGGGGGCATAGTCGACATGCTGTGTTCGTGCTGAGAGGGTCCACTGTTTATGTCCACAAGCTTTGCATATCAATAAAATTTACATTTTTCTTTGGCAAATCTACTTTACAAAATAGCTCAACTCAAGACTGGATGGAGAACATCTGTGAACATCAACTTTCAAATCTTGACACTCATACAAAAAAAAAAACTACAAAAAACAGCTTTCTCTGTACTGGTGAAAAAAAATGTCCACACATGATGATGCAGCCGCAACCTTCACATGGTGTTTTATTCTCGAAGGTATGTGCACGTCTGGAAGAAGAAAGACGAGCTGCTGAAGAGCTACGTAAAAGCCTGCAGAGAGAAAAAGATGAGCTGAGGACAAAACTGAAGGACACTAATGCTGAGGTGAGAAGTAACCAAACATAATAACTGAAATGTGTCATATTTTACTTTCTGACAAAGATTTGTGCTTGTGCTGCAGATCTGCAGGTTGGAGGCTGTGATCCAACAGAATGGCGAGAAGGTGGCTGACGAAGCCGCGTCGTCGTGCGGTACTCGGTGCTCCCATCTAGAGGAGGAGCTGGCTCAGGCTCGGAGTCGGCTGGCTCGAGCCCAAGAGGAGGCAGAGAGGCAACGTGACAGGCAGCAGAGAGAGATAGCCGCCCTGAGGGCCGACAAGCATCGGCTGGAGGATAAAGTCCTGGAACAGAGCCGAATGAACACGGAGAAGAATCTGTTGGAGCAGAGCCAGAGACACATGGAGGACCGCATAAGGTAGCAAACCCAGAGGAGGCCTGCCAGACCCGCTTCCAGCTGAAAGCCCCCACCCTGCTTTAGATCTCAGCTGACTGCCTCATTTACATGAGTAATGTTGTAGTTTTCCAGACAGCAAAACTGCTGCAGTAATAAATATAAGTCAGTCAATAAGCGATGATGTTACATAAGTGAATAATAAATCAATATTATAGTTCAAACCAATATTGCCAGAGCTGTGACACAGATAGACTCTGAATCTGAATCAGTGCTGAAAGCATTATCCTGTGGGGTTGCTTTTCTTCAGTAGGGAAATTGAACGTCTTTCATGTGTAAGAGAGCAAATGCTTTCATTGCCACCGTACTGGACTCTAAATCAAAAAAAAATTTCAGGCAAAATGCAAGTAAATGCACGTCAGTCAATTCTATTATTATAGCTCATTTCAGCTGCAAGGCAGTTCATGGCATTACAGTGTCGAAATGAACTGAAGTAATAAAAAGTTGCAATCCAGACTATAATGAATCCATGTTTCAGTTATTTTCAAATCAAAGGCAAACTTAAACTTAATGTTTCATCATTTAGGCTGTTATCTGGAAGTATCCTCCAGATTGAGGAGCATAGAAACTGATGTTGCTTCTCCATGTTTGGTTCTGTTTCTGGAGATGCAGAGTAAACATGAGCCCAGAACACTTGAGTTGTCTGACAGGAGAAAACAATGACAATAGATCCTTAAAATATTAAGTGATTAAAAAAACTAACAAAAGTCTGTTAAAGTCATTTCTCAGGCAGCAGGAGGGCAGTTCGAGGAACTTTGCTGTATTTTCCCACTTTTAGTGAGAATGCAAGCAGCAATTTTCTGAATCAGCTGCCGCTTTCTGACTTTTTATATGGATCTGTGAAGACACTGTTACAGTAATCAATTAAACTAAAGATAAATGCATGGATGGGTTTCTAAATGTCTAAATGACCGGGAAAATCAATAATAAGTTCTTTAGGGGATGGAAAGCTGACTTTACAATTGTCTTTATATTTCTTCAGGGTTTGAATCCATCCCTACACCCAGACTTCAGGCCAGTTCTGTGTGCCATGTAAATATTTCATAGTTATGGTAAATAATCTTATTACTTGTAATAATATGAACAAGGGGCAGCTTGTACATATGAAATAAGAAAGGGTCCTAAAATAAAACCATGTACCACAGGATTTTGTGGATTTAACTTGAGAAAATATGGAAAAAACAACATTTCTTTAGCTATTGTAAAACTGCCTTGTTTTGATTCCCTCATGCAGGGTAGAGTGCGAGGATCGACTCAGAGCAGAGTTCAGGATAGAGATGAACGCTGCAGTTGCTGAGAGTGAACAGAGGTGGCAGGGCAAAGAACAGGAGCTGCACACCCAGGTGTCCCAACTGCAGGCTCAGCTGACTGAGCTGCAAGCACAGGTGAGCCTACCACTAACTAGACACTGAACTAATTGATATATACATTTTTCCAATGTGTTTTTGCCGATAATTATTTTTAATCTGTAAGGCACGACATAAAAAATTCAAGGAAATTTGAGAAGTACAAATGTTTTGTAAAAAGCCGATTCATCATAAACATTCTCATAAGCCTGCTTTCATCCCCAGTGAACTGAGTGTTTCCTTCGGTTAACCTGCATGAGTCTGCATGTTGTAGAACAATAGGTTGAACTCTTGCAAAGTCATCATCTCAGACAGCAGGCAGAGCCTTGAAACCCTTAATCTTGCCATCTGTCACGGCTGCAGGCTGAGAAAAACACAACTGGGCAAGAAGATGACAGCAAAGTGAACCCTGAAATTGACAAGCTGAGAAAGGAGGTCCAGGACACAAAGGAGATAAACAAGAAACTGAGGGAACTGCTGCAGGTATGCAGACAAAAGGCAAAGCCAGGATTGTGCATGACCGGTAAAATCTCCTACTAAACATGCATTGCTTTATAGATTTTATCTGTGATGAATAATTTAGCAGCTTTGATGCAAGTGTTGCAGTGGAGAGAAAGATTGCCTTTTTTCTGTGAATGGAGCAGACTGGAAGAATGCAGTCATTCTAAAATAAAATAGATAAACAAGAGTGTCGTTGTGTCAAAGGAGCCTCAGAGCCAGTCCTTGGCAGAGGAGAGACACAGTCACGCCATGGCGCTGCAGGCGTTGGAGAGGCAGGCGAAGGAAGATCTTCTGTCTGACATCAACAGACTTCAGACAATGCATCACCTGGAGCTGGGTAACATCTCCTGAAGTTGAACAGAACAAAAACAGATGCACTATTTACAGAAACAGACGACGATTTCAGCACGAGAGGAGCAAAGGGGTGTGTGGTCTGAACTGATTTAGCTTTCTGTCTGGGTTTTGTTTTCTGCGTACACACGAACACAGACAAGCAGCGTGCCGAGCTGACCCAGCAGCACACCGAGTGGAGCCGACAGATGACCCAAAGACACATGCAGCAGATAGAAGACCTGCAGGCCCAACTACAAGCACACACGCAGATGATGGCTCTGCAGCAGGTGTAGTAGGCAGCACCAAATATTATTGCAAGACCTTCACCCGCTCTTAGTCCTCGGTTCATTCATATCCATGTCCTCCTGATTTATTCTCCCTTTGTATGCACACAGAAGCAAATCACGGAGCTCTTACCTGATATCATTACCTTTGATTTTGATAAAATCCTCCCGGGGTCAATCAAGCTTGCACAGCATGGTTCTCTGTTCGGCAGAACTAACCATATTAAAAACAGAAAACACTGAACGTTACTATAACAGCTGTTTTATATGTTGTGCTTTCATATGGGTTGAAGGACCTGAAGCAGCAGAACCAGTACCAAGTGTTTGAGCGACAGCTGGACGAGAGCCGCTGTGCCATGCAGGAACTGCAGAGAGAAAACACAGCGCTGAAAAAACAACTGCAGGAACGGTAAAGCGCTGAAGATTTATTTCACCAATTATGAAATCCTTGTAGTGCTTTTTAAGGTTCTAATTTTGTCTCAGCAAGTCAATAAATTTAGTGGAAGAATTTTTTTTTTTCTTTAAACAAAGTGGAAGGAAATTTGTTCATGGCTTTCAAACTAAAAACCTGGAAAATATCACATAATAATGTTTATTCAAATGCTTTTTGTCAACAGATTCTTCCATTTGTGTTTTGAATCTTTGTAGCTTACCTAGAATTACACTGGGCTGATTTTCTGGTTAATGGTTTTCTTACCTGTCCAGTCAGTTTAGGTGAGCAGCTAGATGTTTGGAAAGGATTCGGTTGTACTTCATTCAAACTTCTCTGCAACTTTCTTTCCCTTGTCTGCTGTGTTACTTGTTCTCCATTAAGCTTTCAGGAAATGCAGAACTTTTTGTTTTGCTGCCATTTTATGGTTATCTGCCACGTTGTCCTGGTCAATCAAATAAGATCCTTTGAAAACACACTGACAGTTTGTGGTTGTAGTGTGACAAAATTGAAAAAGTTCTGTTAGTACGAATACTGAAAAAAGCTGTGTTTTATGTTAACGTGAATATTTAATCAATTTTAATACTTAACGTTTATCAATTTATTACCTAACTTTTTGATTAGATTGCTTAATATTTAAACTTAACTTAGGTTTTAATATGGAAATATTGAAATGATTATTGAAATATTGAAACAAACAAACAAAAATGCATAGTTATTTTTCTGGATGTTACGCTTTTCCATAGGTCTATGAAGAAGAATTTAGAGGTTGAGGAGAAAGAAGAGCAGAGCATAGACCTGAAGAAGAACAGAGACGCTCAGCTGGATGAAGAAGCACAACGTCTAAAAGAGGAGGTGGAGAAACTGCGGGTGGAAATGGAGAAACTTGAGGAGTCCCAGAAACAATGGGAGGAGAAAAAAGAGGATGACCTGAAAGAAGAGGAGGTGGATGAGGAGAAGAAGAAAGAGCGAGAGGAGGAGAAGAGGAGAGAGGAGGTGGAGGAGATCAGGAGGGAGCACAAGAGGGAGATGCAGAGTTTGATTTCTGAGTACAGCAGCGCTCAGAACCACTTGCAAGCTCGCATAGTGGCTTTGGAGAACGAGTGAGTAAATTGGAGGAAAGCCTTTATAATGAATACCCTCCAGATTAGGAACAAGGGTAAAGTTGTGTTTGTTTGATTTATCCGCAGACTGCAAGAACGAGAGGAACGCTGCAGGAGGAGGGAGCCTCGCTGCGACGACCTGTCGCTGGGGAGACTCCAGGAGCGGCTAATGGAGCGAGATCAGCTCATTAAACGTTTAGTGGTGAGAAAACACGCATGAACACGACCGTCATTGCTCCCTTACAAGACAAGGTAGGTTATATTTTAACTGGCAATCAAAGTCCATAAAACACTCGAATAAAACAAACCTCAGTGTAGATCAGTAAGAAATGGATCTGGTGCTTAAGTCTAAAATCATTACCTGGCAGTAGGGATATGTTAGCTTAAAATAAAACAAAGTTTTATGTAGTGAGGGCAAAAAAAGTGACAAGACATTAAAAGAATAACATAATGTGTTGAAGTTGCTTTATTGTATTGATAGTTTTAAATGTCGAATATGGTAAAGCAGTCCTGTTTATGAGGGCAGACGACATGCTCGTCTGTGAAAGCAAAAAAACAACAACACCAAATAATGAATATGTTGAATCTTTGTGATTTAACCTCAACACTATGAATAATGTTGTTAATGAGCCATGAAAGGAGTCCTGCAGACTGTCGGCCTGTTGAAAAATATAACACATGTTAATTAATGCTGTAGATAGAAATTTTTTCTCCTTTCAAGTGTGGACCTTTTTTTTTTGACCCAGACAGACAAATGATATTTGGAAACCACTGGTTCTCTTTAGAATATATCTCTAATAAATGTTCTGATTGTCCATTCTGTTAAAGTAGCAGCTCTTAGCAAGCAAACCTAGCGTTGTCCGCTCCATCATTATGTTAAACAAGACCACTATGATGTAGAGATGTTCTGATCAGTCTAAGCCATTTAACATTAGAAGACACCAACTATCTATTTTTTTTCAGCAGATACAAATGTTCTTAAGCATGAAAACACAGTAGCACTGGGTTTTTATTACGATTGACTCTCTCTTAACTTACTCACCAGTTATCATCAGATGCTGGTGTCTGATCTTTCTCGTTTTTCTTAACAACAGATATTATATCTTAATCAATGTTGCCAACCAGTGATCTACTCATAGTTAAGGAATGTTCTGATGTCTCTCAAAACCCAAAAGCTTCCTACTATGTTTCAAATATTTAGGTAACTTTACAGGCACAGCTACAGTCACTCAGTACAGCTCTGATTTTCCTCTGTTTCTTATCTACGTTTTTTATACTGTACTGCTAGGCTAATCCTAGCATGTTTTGTTAGTTTTTTAAAGGGCTTGTTAATAATTTGGCTAATGACATATTTCAACGTGAGCTGCACAAATGCACTGTTGGTAGCAGTTTTGCATTGCAGCAAAAATGTCCATGGTTGAAATGTTTGACCTGAAATTTTTTTGCATGGAATTTGGATGTTCTTGCTGTGGAGGTGTGCGTTTTCTCTGGGTACTCCAGCTTCCTCCCTCCATCTAAAACATGACAGAAAGATTAATTTGTCTAACTTAATGTTTTTGGTTTAAATGTGTTAATCTAGTTCATCTTGTGTGGACAAGTTTAATTTTGCGTTGCTTTATTGACAGCTGTTCACCACCCAACACTCAATGGCCCTGGCGCTAGCCAATAAAGCAGTGTCTGTATGCTTGGGAACGTCATCTTAAAGGATGAAAACACAGACATGTTAGAGGGAACAAAATTCTTCTTTTTTTTTTTCATTTGCAAATGCGTTTACGATCCATGAAAGCGCTTATGTACAACTGTTGCTTTTTACTACATTGTTAATTTATTTTCTCATGTTGATCGAGACATTTTGTATGGTTCTTTGTTGAGTATTCTCTCAACACTTACGCACAAATCTGTTGTGTAAGTACTAAAACAATGCTAACATGTCAAGCATATTACTGTACCTTTATTTCTATATTTTGCCCAAACTGGTGATTCGCTCCCAGGTGAATCCTGATTTTCTTAAAAGTAGTTAAATGTTTTAACAACTAGTTCAAACATCTCATTATCAAACAGGGCTAAATTGTTTAGTTTATATAGCTGGAGCTTTCCTATATCACTGCACAATTTTCATTGAGGAGATTTTGATTTCTGTACCACAATGATCAAGGTCTGTCAACAAATGCTAGTAAAAGCTAGTAAAAATTTAAAAAGAGGGAACTAAATTCTACATGGTTTACAGTATATTTTTTTTCTTAGCCTATCACACAAAGGGTGTGCTGCCACAAACATGCAGTCAGGTCAAGCTGTGGGGACACACTGAGAAACAAAGCCCTTTCGATTTGCAGCTAGTATGGAAATGGCACCTTGCTTTTGATAGATTAAGTAACCGCTTTGCTGCTTTTTTGTTGAAACACACAGTACTTCCACCAACGTAAATATAAAGACATGTTTATTGGTTTTCAGGAGGCTTTGGCCGGTGTTTTCTGCCAATCTGACTGATCCTATCCCAGACGTCCTTCATGCACAATCTGTACAATGGAAACTGAAACACCCTGGTTTTATAAATGTACAAAAATAGAACAAAAGATTTATTTAAAACATTTACAGCTGAAATATTTCACCTGTTTTGAAGCTATCCTCTTGATTTATGGAGACCCCGTGAAATTTTATCTGTTCAATTTGAACTTTTAAGCCATTTATGCAAAGTTATAGGGAACTTCTATGAAGATGGCCTTTACAGTAAAGTAATGAGATTCCCCTGAGGGAAATCTGTTGCTAAACCGAATCAAGTTTTATGTATCAGGTCTCACAGAGATAAGGAACACACAGACAAATGTCTTCTCAATTAGGTTTTTGAAAAGAAAAAACAAAACAGTTTAAATATAAAGGAATTAATCGTGTGTTCGGTAATTTGTGAAGTAGGAGACAACGTTCTTTTACTAAAGTGTCCTCTGACATTTTGCTGTATGGGCCATCTGTATGGCATAAGGGAGATTAGCCAACATGCACATCCTCCACACACAACGCCAATGCAACAGCAACCACATCACTGTTGAGTGAAGCCAGTCAAAGTTCTTCCTCGTCCACCTTCCCCGCAGGAAGAGAGGCATCAGCTGCAGCTCCACCCTCCTGTCCCCGGGGACAACAGTACCCTCAGGCACCATGACAGCAAGTCTCGGCCCGGGAACGTCACGCCAACCATGAGGGTGAGTTTGGCAATTTGACACATGTGCATAAAGTCATTTAGAACAGCCTCCTTCTACACAGAAGGGTTTTCTGTGCCGCGGCCAGATTGTGTTTTTGTTTTGTCGGGATCATCGACTTGACAACTTGCCGCTCTGTTGTAAAGGCATAGCAAAGCACTCTGAGGAGTCCATTAGGCTAATATTATTTACGTCACTTATGTCCATTAAAAACAAGATTTCCAGCCTGACCATTTTTTTGTAAAGGTTTCTATCATGTAAAACACCTTGAAATGCTTCACTGCTGAAATGTCGTATAAAAACAAACTTAAATTCACTAATCATATCTCAAAAGTACATTGACTGTTGTGATTGTGAAGTGAAAACATACAAATAAAGGAATACTTTTGTACGGTACTGTAGTTTTTAACTCTACCATCACACACCAGTCCTGTCCTACGTATTACCAATCCGACTCAATTAAACGACCAGATTACAAGAACATTCAAAAGGAATTGTCAAAATATATTTACATTCACTGTCTGATGATCAACAAATATCTGTGGTGGTAACAAAAAGGTTTTAAATCCATTGCTATACTCCTAAATAAAACTATGCAGTGAATACAAATGCCTTTAAAAGTTTCTTAGTTTGTAAGAAAACAAAAACTATTACTGGTTGCAATTTAATATAATTAAAACTACAGTTCTTCCATGAGGACCCCAGAGGTTTGTTAAAGAACATTGTAGAACAAGCTTCCTCACGACGACCGTGAAGCACAGTAGACAGGTCAGCGTAGAGGTTGTAAAGAGGTTTAAAGCAAGGCTATGTTATAAATATAAATATTCCTAGCTCACGATCTGACAATGCTCTCCTCAGTCCACCAACTTAAAATGGAAAAAGTACGGCTAAGTTTCAAACCTACCAAGAAATGGCCATCTACCTAAACAAAAAGCATTAATGTAAGAGCAAGCCAACGTAACTCTGGAGCTGAAGAAATCCACAGCTCAGTTGGGGTAATCTGTCCTCAGGACAAGTATAGGTTATGGACATTTAAAATCTGCAGTTTATGGAAGACAGGCAAGCAGAAAAAGCCACTGTTGAAGGAAAGCTAGATCTGGTGGCACTTTGTTTTAGTCACTATATGTTGCACCATAAACACTTTGAACAGGCAGCTCTGATCAGACTAGACCAAAATGTAACTTTTTAGCCAAAATACTTTAAAACAGAGGCTAACAAAAATCTTAAAACTGTCATCCAATTGGACAACCCTAAACTTACAAAAAGAGATACATGATTACTTTAGTTCATAGTGCGTTATAATAGTCTAATCAATGTCCAGATCTAAATTTAATTGAAACATATTTTTGTCAGAAAAATTAAATTTATTTTCCTTTATTCTTAATACAGTGAACTACTTTTTGTTTGTCTACCATATGTATCTGTCTGCTGTTTGTTGTTTCTCTGGCAGAGGAAGGACGCGGAGTCTCCGCCTCGTGTCATTAGCATCCCCAGCACCTACGACCGAAGCGTCTTCCATTCCCATTCCTCTTCATCGTCTTCCTCCTCTGGGCACCCCCACTCCTCAACCCTCCCCCACCAGTCCAGCTCCCACTCTCACGTCTCTCCCACCTACTCCACGTCCTCTCTTCCACACAAGCACACGTCCATCTCGCCAAGCCAACATTCCTCCCCCTCCCTCCCGCGGTCCCCAAGATCCCGGACGTCCTGCATCCCTCCCACCCCGGCGCCGACCGCTCCTCTGCCCGTCTGCCCCTCAGCTCAGACGGGCATCCGATACGTGTCCCCCTCCTGCCAGGAGCCGCACTGGCACATGCAGCCCCAGTCAATGAGGTAGGAAATATTCTGATGTATCTGAGCAATTAAAGTGATGCAAAGGAAAGATCAAAGCAAAAACTGAATAGGATTTTGATTTATTACCTCTTGGTCACCTCAGTTATTCACTTTGAGCGTCATACTTGAGAATTTGCCGTCTTACTGGCAGATGACAGGGTTGAGAAACACCAGAGTACTCCTGGACGCAAGGTGCCCGTTAAAATCCACATCCCCTCTAAGCAATGCTGCTCTTATGCCAACCTTTTTAAAGCATAGCATAACTCCGTTTATACTTCCAAAGAAAATGAACCACTATTAAAGAGGCGGTGTGATGACAGGTTAACAAGAGAGGTTCTAAGTTTAGTCCTAGTTCTTCGTGGTTCCCTGAGGTGGTGCCTCTGTTTCCTTTCTTAACCTTTGGTCTTCAGATGTAGAAGTATCTCTGATTCAACTGAGCTGTGCTGATTAAACAGCTCAACTAAGTGAACAATAGAAATCTGTTTATGTGTGGGAGCTAAACGCCTCAGTAAAAATCCTCCATTTATCAGTTTGTGTATATTTTCCTCACATTACAAGATCATTACCTGCGCTGTCAATCAGCAATAAGGGCCACTTACTTGGTACATTAATGTCACATGACCAGTCAGATGCAACTTTGATATATTTGTAAAACTGTATCAATATGCATAAAAACAGTTTAGCTGAGTAGTATTTAGCTGCAATGAATGATTTTTTTTTCACAAAAAAATGTTTTCAGATCTTTAAATTGATTTACAAAGCGATAGGTTCATGTTAATAAATAGCAAAAACAAATTTTCAGATTACTAAATGAAAATAAGACTTTCCGTCATGACCCTATGTGTAAAAGTAATCACACCCTAAACTTAATAACTGTTCACCTGTATTGACGTATATTACACATCCATTATCTGAAAGATTTCCGTGTGGTAGAAACTACCAAAAAAATTAGAATTTTTTTTATGGGGAATCATTTTTTAAATGATAGTTATTTAATATAAATACTTACTTCTATCTATCTATATATATATATATATATATATATATATATATATATATATATATATATATATATATATATATATATAAACCGTAAGTGTAAGTGCAAATAAAAATATGAACAAAGAAAGAATGCTAAATGTTAGTAATTGTTTTATTTATGACTTTGATTCCAATTTCCTAATGGTGCTACAGATTGAGCTAAACCTCCCACCTGAGCAGTGGACCTCTGCAGCTCATCTAAAGTTAATATGGTTCTTTCTCATTGGTCTAAATAAAGTTGTTTGTTTGTTAACCTTGTCGAAATCGTGAACGCCTTCACAGATCAGCTGGACTTATACTAAGATCACACTTCAGGGAGACATATTTTGTTTACTAACTACATAACTTCTTAAAGGACTTAATCGTCCAGGATTTCATTTTGAAATAAAAGAGTAAAATGACAACATTTCCAGAGTAAACCCTTTCCAATTTTTCTTAGTATAAACTTTGAAAACCATGTAATTTGTGGTTGTGGTGTGCCAAAATGTGAAAATGTTTATGGGATAAGATCTCCTTTTGTTTTTGTGTGTTTTTTAGAGGCCCATACCTGGAGCAGAGGGGGACAGAAGGGCTGAAACAGGAGTGGTTCACCAAATACTTTTCCTTCTGAACACAAACACACACAAACCGAAGCTGCAAAAACATGTCATATAAGGTTCATTGCTTCTTTTAAACAGACAGACGGCTAATAAGAAACACATTCGCACACTAACAAACAGACAAAACATTTAAAGCACAGCAGTTCAGTCACCAACGGACATATTTATGGGCTCATCACCAGCAAGGCCATCTCAAACATTGCCTCAAAGCTGAACCAAAAAGTGCTTCTCAACACATGCCTGACCTCTTCTCAGAACATAAGCCTGCCATAGAAGACTTTCTATATCGAGTTTTCTTTTTTTTTAAAGGCAGTCTTCCTTTTTTAATGCAGCTCTTTCTCTTGTCCCATCACAGAGTTATTCCAGGCAAGTGAGCATTTGGGTTTATTTTTTTTTCTGTAACCAAACGTCTCATAAAGTGTGGAAGTGGTTAACATATTCAGTCCAGAGCCACATAAAGACGGCCATGAGACCCACGAAAACATGTTTGTTTTGATGCAAAAATGTATGATAACCCTTAATGAAAACTAAATAAACATATTTTGTTTTTGTAAGTACATCTTTTTTAGTCTGTTTTCAGTATATTTGACAATTGTTAAATTAAGTTCTTCTGTTAAATATATACATTGTACCACAACCCACCAGCCTGAACCGTTGATACAAGGCAGGATAGATCCACGCTTTCATGTTGTTAACCCTAAATTCTGACCCTACCATCCAAATGTTGAAGCAGAAATCGAGACTCATCAGACCAGGCAATATTTTTCCATTCTTCTATTGTCCAATTTCGGTGCGCCTGTGCAAATTGTATTCTCAGTTTCCTGTTCTTAGCGGAAAGGAGTGGCACCCGTTGTGTCTCCGGCTTCTGGAGCCCATCTGCCTCAAGGTTTGACGTGTTGTGCGTGCAGAGATGCTCTTCTGCATACCTTGGTTACAATGAGTGGTTAGAGCTCATCATAGCACTGAGACAGCTCTACTTAAAGTCACAAATGATACTCTCATGACCTCAGACAATGGACTTGTGTCTATTCTACTTCTGTTAGATCTCAGTGCGGCTTTTGACACAGTCAATCACAATATCCTCATAAAAAGGCTTGAACACACTGTGGGGATAAAGGCAACAGCACTAGGCTGGTTTAAATCGTATTTGTCTGGTAGAGCCCAGTTTGTTCATCTAAATTACAAATCTTTTCCGCATTGTAAGGTTACTTGTGGAGTACCACAGGGTTCTGTACTTGGCCCAATTCGATTTACTGTATACATGCTCCCTATTGGTAAAATCGTCAGACAGCATGGTGTTAATTTCCACTGTTATGCTGATGATACACAACTGTATTCAGCTATAAATCCTGATGAATCCAGTCAGTTTGGTAAATTACAGGCATGTCTAACATAAAAATGTAGATGACTTTAAACTTTCTGCTCTTGAAAATACAGAAGTTGTTATATTTGGACCAAAACCTCTAAAAAAGAAATTGCTTAGTCAGCCACTTGACCTGGATAGCATCAGGTTGGCGTTTGGTGAAAATGTAAAGAACCTTACGGTTATTTTTGATCAGGATATGTCTTTAAAGTCCCATATAAAACAGGTCTGTAAGATTTCCTTCTTTCACCTTAGGAATATAGCAAAAATTAGAAATATTCTCTCTAGGACAGATGCTTAAAAACTAGTCCATGTATTTGTTACTTCAAGGCTGGACTATTGTAACACTTTATTAGCAGGAAGTTCACAAAATGCAATTAAAAGTCTACAGTTGGACTAAAATGCTACAGCAAGAGTTCTGATGAAACTTAAGAAGAGATGATTTCTCCCCAATTTTAGCTTCCCTTCGTGTGCTCCCAGTCAAAGTTACAATAGATTTTAAGATTCTTCTTTTGACATATAAAGCCCTCACTAATAATGCTCCATTGTATATCAGAGATCTGATTACTCCTTATGTCCCTAACAAAGCACTTTGCCCTCAGACTGCAGGTTTACTTGTGGTTCCTAGAATCTCTAAAAGCAGAATGGGAATTAGAAATATTCTCTCTAGAAACTAGTCCATGTATTTGTTACTTCAAGGCTGGACTATTGTAACACTTTATTAGCAGGAAGTTCACAAAATGCAATTAAAAGTCTACAGTTGGACCTAGAATCTGTAAAAGCAGAATGGGAGGCAGATCTTTTAGTTATCAGGCTCCTCTCCTGTGGAACCAGCTTCCAGCTTTAGTCCGTGAGGCAGACACCCTGTCTAGTTTCGAATCTAGGCTTAAAACCTTCCTTTTTGGTAAAGTTTATAGTTAGGATGAGGTAGAGAAGACAGCCTAATCCGGTTGGGGGAGGAACTCAGTCGCGACAGACGGTTCTCCTTTGCTCTACCTTCTTCATGTCTCACTCTATAGGGTTAGCTTATTGAAGTTTTTCTATAGTTCTGCTGCTATAGGCTTAGACTGCTGGAGGACAATCTGACCACTTTTCTCTCTGCTACTTTCTTCCTTTGTCCAATCTGCTTTAGTTACCGTTATTTCAACCTTGCTAACCTTTTGTTTTCTCTTAGTGTTCTTCTCTCCATAGTAACCACACCTGGTCTGGCGTTCTGTTAGCTGAGACAGCTTGTTGGATGAGAACATGGGCTGAGATATTTCCAGTGACGCTCTACAACTGCTGCTATAAACTCTATTATTTCAGCATCTAATTTAGTTTTCTGTCTTTTCAAACCCTCAGTCGGTAATGGCAGAACGCTGATTGTACTGAGCCTAGTTCTGCTGGAGGTTTCTTCCTGTTAAAGGGGAGTATTTCCTGTCCACTGTCGCTACATGCATGTTCAGTATGAGGGATTGCTGTAAAGTCAACGACAACACAAGCCATTGTTTTGGTCTACTGATTCCAGAGGAGTGAATGCTGCAAGTCAATGACTCGACTTAATCCGCTGGGGTTCCTTAGATTGGAAACTTTTTCAAATTTATTTGTTTATGATGCATCTTTGATTTTAATGGATTTTCTTGTAAAGTGCCTTGAGACGACATCTGTTGTAAATTGGCGCCATATAAACTGATTCTTGATTTGAGTTACTGTTGCCTTTTTATCATCTTGAACCAGTCAGATCATTCTCCTCTGACCTTTGGCATCCATGCATTTTCTGGACCATTCACTGTAATCCTGAGAGATGGCTGTGCGAGAAAATCCCAGTAGATTAGCAGTTTCTGAAACACTCAGACCATGCCAGGTTCACAGTCACTTAAATCACCTTATTTCCTTATTCTGATGCTCAGTTTGACCTGCAGCAGATCGTCTTTGACATGTCTACATGCCTAAATGGATTAAGTTGCTGCCATGTGATTGGCTGATTAGGAATTTGCGTAAACAACCAGTTGGACAGGTGTACCTAATAAAGTGGCTGGTGAGTGCATATTACATCCCTCTATAATTTACTACAAAAATAACCAAAGAAGTGAATTAAAACGCACGAGTTAACTGATTTAGGAATCTCATATGCTTGTCCTGGATCCATTTATTATTCTTTCCACTATAAGTACAACAAAATCCAACCCAAAAAAGCGAAAAGCATTTTCTGTGGAGTCATTTTATCAACCTTCCACCTGAAAGATCTGTTAATAATTAACCACCATTTCAAATGGCGCCCCATGTTGATTTAAGACTTTTTGCAGAAGAGCTCCAGCACACCAACCGTCCCCCCCCACCTCCCGCCAAATTAGTCTGCCAAGAACCAAGCAGGTCTGCATGCCGAAAATGTTTTTGAAAAATTTTAATGTGCATTTATTACATTTGTCTGTGTACACTTCAAAGAAACCGGTTCTTTGTGACAGAGGATTACATTGTTATCCTTATGCAAGGGTTTATATACTCTGCCTGTAACGCTACTGGAACATCGGACAGTTTTGCAGAGTGTCTGTGGCGGAGCTGTACTGGAGGACGTTGTCATAGAAACAAGTGAGTTCCTCTCTCGCATCCCTGCTGCCCCTCCCCCTTGCCTTCCTGTACTTCATGGAAAGCAGCTTGGAGCACAAGTAGTGGAGCCACAGCACGTTGGTATGAGGGCGGTAGCTGCTCCACTCATTTCTATAGAAAAAAAAACAAAAAAATCAGTTCTACAGCCCAAGAGGGCAAGTAAGGGTGGAGTTTCTGTGCCCCTTGTACAACTGTGTACCACTTTACCGACGTATTATTAGTAATATAATTATTATTGTCAGGAATGTGGAAACAAATTGACTGAGATGTACATTCATAACAGGCATAGAAATTATTCATCTTTTGGTTTACAAAGAATCAGAATTATTCCTTTTAGTTGTGATTGTTCAAACGTAGAGCACAAATTAAGTGTGCACAAGTTTAAAGTAACTGTATTTTCCAAATTAACATGGTCATATAAACACATAGAGCACTGAAATTTGGATAAATGTCTCGAGGAATGTTGCAGAGACACTTCTGATGTTCTTCATGTTGTTCGGTTTAATTTCATAGAGTTGGCATTAAAGCTTAGCCCAAAACGTTTCATCGGTTTGGATGAATGTTGGTAAGATTTTTCAATTCTGAGATAACTTTTGTTATACGAGTTCTAAATAATTTTCATGGGAACGTTTCATTTTGAATATCTAGCTGTGGATTTGCTTTTATCATTTTGTTTAATACACCAGTGGCAGCAGGTAGGAGTGGAGTGGGTGATATGGATTTAAGGATTTCTTCTTTTATCTTTTGGTAGTATTGTAATATTGATAAAAAAACTAAACTGCTCTTTAAAACACATTCCAATTTATAATAGGCTTCTTTTAGACACCAGTTACATAAAGAAATTGTTTTAATCATATATTTTTTTTAATTTAAGAATCTTCAAATGGAAACTACATCAGGAAAAAACTAACAATTATGCATCATTCAACATGATTTATCTTAATTTCCTGTTAACATATAACATATATAACATCAGAAGAAATCTAACAGGATAAAGGTATACTACTATGTTCTGAAGCTTTGAAATTAGCATCCTCTTGAAATCAGAGTCCTCTTAACTTTGTGATTTTAAATCCCTTTTGAAGACACGTCTCCTTTCTTTGGCTTTTAACACAATCTGAATTTATTTTAAGATTGTTTTAATTGGTATTATGATTGTGTACAGTATAATTGAAAACTGGTAAAATGTGTTTTATGGACAAAATCCTTGTTTTAAAGGTATAGGAGAGGATCTTTTCAGTAGAAAAATTTCAATGGAAAATCCCATAGAAAATGACAGCCAATCAAAAACGACCGGTGGTGAAAAATAACTGGGTGTCAATGCGTGTCAAAAATTTACGCGATGACGTATATCACCAACGTCCCCACCCACCTGAACTGTACAACGCGCGCTCATGTTTGAATTCACGCATGCGCAGATTGTTGTTTAGGAAGTCAAACTGGGCCGACAAGACGCATCATTCAAAAAAACAAAAAAAAAGACGCATCATTCACCAAATAAGAGAGGTTCTCCCCGTACGTTATCGAAAATGGAAGCTCGCAAGAGGAAAAGCGTGTTCGAAGTCGCTGAGAAAAAAGAAAGACGGCTGCAGAGATGAACAAAACACGTGTTTGTCTCGGAAATTCCAGCTTTGTGAGGTGGTGGGCAGTGAAGGCCGAAAAGAGATTCAAAACCGATTAACTCGTCACGGAGTTTCTGCTAGACTGGTAATGTGCTTATACCTCCTCATTTAGAAGGATTTTTGTTGATTTGACACAAGTGCTGTAGTCGCTACGCAGGGTCCGTCAGAAAACGCCAGCTGTGCAGCCTTTAAGTGGAATTACTACCCAATTGGGTGATTATCACTGATAATCATTAATTACTGTCAAATGTTCTTGTACAAGCGTTTTCCTAAAGAAATAACCTTTTGGTAGCTAATTTATTGCTGTAAAAGCAATCAATTCTGTAAGAAGTCCAATGCGACGCAAGAGGCTGTGGTCCGGCAGATGTAAACAGACTGCATGTGCTGCATGTGCGTGCTCCCGATATCAGGGGGCGTTACTGGAGATGAGGTGGCGCATGGGCAGTGTTGCGAAAATGAGAATTAGCTGAAGATCCTCTCCCTTATACCTTTAAGTAATCTAAGCGTAGCACATATCAGATCATGAATGTATACTCCAGAGGGCATTTGGTTTTGAAATAAACGTCATTCACTCCCCTTTTTCTGTTATTTTCAGATGTGGGTCTTGTTTCGAAACATCTGATTAAACATGGGGTTCATATCTTAAAACCTGATTTAAATCCTAAAACATGTTTTGGAATACAGTGGAGCACCATTAAGCTTCTGGACTGCCACCGATCTCTGTTCTCTTAAAAATGTATGGACTGGGTTTAAAGCTTGGGTCTGTGGCTGGAAAAATCACAAATTAAGGGGATTAGAAGAATGGTTAAATATCCCGCAGGCATTTTGCTAAAAAAAAAAAAAAAAAAAGTCACTCTCCTCAAAGTTTAGAAACAATTTTGTTCATCATTAGTTTTTCAGAGCTTAACCGAAACCTGTGGGAAAAATAAATACCTTTAAAAAACTTAAATTACCATGAGTGAATATATGCACCCTCTTCTCACTATTCTGGTATACTGTCCCATCAGACCCATGACTAAAGCCCTTAAGAGACTTATTTAGCACCTACATCCTAAGATGATTCATCAAGCCTCCATCATGCAACCACCACCAACACCCAAATGAACATCTCTGCAAAAAGAAGAGCAACACAACCAAGGAGCTGCTGAAGAGCCACGAACCCATTTTCCTGTCTCATCAGTCTGTAGATCTCAAACTGGTAGTCTCCCTGGCCCATGAAGAGCTCCTCGTCATTTGAGATGTCACACGACACTGTCAGATCGTCTAGAGAGAGAACACGTGTCCCACCGTTAAATGATTTCAGGACAAACTGCACAGCGCGACCATTACATGTGATAACAGCATTAAAGACACAACAATGAGAAGCAGAGATTTGAAAATTTAAAAAATGAAAACTAACCAATTTCCAGCCTGGAGAGGGAATAGTCAATGATGCGAACCAACACCCCTTTGGTCTCCACGCTGTGAGCCGTTCTGTTGAGGAGGAAGGTACCCGTCTTCTCCTTGGTAGTTTTTACCAGCACGTTTCCCCAGTGGAGGTCCCTGTGTCAGATATTTACAGTTAGTTTGCCAAATTAATAGTTTAGGGTTATGGGACATCAGCAGTTTAACACAACTAAAACAAAAGTGTAAAAATTAATTGCTTAGCTATCAGATGATTGTTCTTCTGGTAATCTGAAGGTCAAATACTAAAAATTCAGCCCCACCTATTTTTTGGTAAACACATCACAAGTAGGAAATTCAATTATTTTGGGCTTATAAGAACACTAGCCAACACCTACTTTGCTTAACATTGTTTTTAGTTTATTTAAGCAGTTAAAAATCACTGACATGCTTTGTACGTAATGGGATATAACCATTTAATCCACCCATTTTATGTTCAATTAAAACCGTTTGCCTCTGTACCAGAATGTGCAAAATATTTTGGTGCATCTTCCTTGTGTAAAAATTGCTAGTAAAAATATTCAAATCGGGATAGAAACAGACAATAGCAAGGAAAAATATAAGTTTTTACTCCACCTGTGTTCGAAATGCAGCTCCTGCTCGGCAACAGCTAACGCAGCAGTGACCTGATGAAGGATGCTCTTTGCCACCACGAGAGACCCCAACTTAACAAAATGAAAGCTCAAATTAGGAATGTCAATCTTAACAGATATCGTCTCGGAATACTTTATTTCATGGTCACATTTGAAGAGGTTAAAGCAGAGAAGTGCAGGCTCCGATCTCAGGGATCAGTGTCTGCATTTTCCCCCAGACTTTTCCTTTGCTTAAGGCACCTGGATCTAATGAGTTGGTAGAATTAGATTTCTTATAGAGGAGCCGAATTACTCATTTAAATTAGTTCTGATAGATTTTTTTACCGTGGAGATTGAGAACTAATGTGGACTCCTCTGGACTAGTTTTGTTTAAGAACATAAAAATCTATTGGACTTACCGTCCCATTGCTGTTCTCCAAGTCAACACCTCCAAACTCGAACTCAAGAATTATGAATAACTGATCCTTCTCAAAACAATCTGAGGCAAAACAAAAAGAACAAAAAACGCAAAAAGAAACATGAAATATTAAAACTGCGTTGCGATTAACTCTTATTCCAATCTTGGAACAACAACGAAACTTGAAATGTTTCCATTTAATCTACATACAATTATTTGTCTTACACTAACCTGGCCGGTCATTCTCAGACCCTTTGCATTTGTCGAAAGCATCCCATGCTTTAAGGAAATCTGGAGGGTAGCAACCTTGAACGCAATGAAGACTGTGAGGGAACAACACATATCAAGGTAAATCAACACAGGTGAGACCATAGATAATAAAAACAACAACAAAGACATAAACTCACTCGTTGAGTCCAATAAAGCCACGTGTCTGATTTTGCTGCTTCTCTTTTAGGCTGCTCAGCTCCCTGGAGGGAAAAACAAACTTCGATGCTGGCAATTATGGCAACATAGCTTGAAAACTTGAAGGCCAAATCTTCAAATCTCCTCATTATGCGTAGCTACATTTCCACCTCAAAGGTGGTCGGTGTTCGCTTGTATCGGGTCACCACTCACTTGGAGATAATAATCTCATGAAGGATTTCTCCAAACGTCTTCTGGTCCTCTCCATTCACCTTCTCACTTCCCTCTAGTGGAATAATCTGAAGGAACAAAAACCATGCTGGGTTTACTAAAAAATGCATAGACTGGTTAATCTGATTTAGCTTCATTTGTATATATATATATATTTAAAAAAAGTTTCAGCACTGATGTCTCACTTATGCACTGATATACAGGGAGCATATGTTGATATTCATATAGTCAAAAGCTTTAAACTGATGATCTATTAGAAATCAGCAACAGGGTTTCCAGTGCAGTTTAGTGATGAAAACTGTTCACTGACACGTGTAAAACATATTAAACTAAGTCCTTTAGACAGCTGTAACTGATCCAGGACACTGCTGCTTGCATCCTTATTAAAATAGAGCTCATAACCCACTTAAAACTATTTCATTAGTTTATAAATACATTTATTGGCGTATCAACCTTCAAATCTTCTCTCCATAACCAGAATCCGAGCCAAACATGGAGAAGCCACATTGTTAGTGTTCAAGCTCCAATAATTTGGAGCTAACTTAAAGAAACCTGCTGGACCACTGAGGTCTTTAAATCAAGGCTAAAAATCCATATGTTTCAAGCTGCCTTTAATTTATAATAATTCTAGTCTTTATCAAATATTTGATTATTATTATTTGACACAATCTAATGTTTGTTGATCGTTTGCTGCTTCCAATGGTCTCCGAATTATCTTTTTATGGTGTAAACTCAATAACAATGAACTCCACTTTTGCTAAAATTTGCTATACAAATAAAGTTGAGCTGACAGACTGATTGGCGTATAAAGGGTCAGATGAGCAGAGATACATTTTAATAGGGAGGACGGATAACGACAGACGTTTGATTGGGTGAAGAACAGATAAGAGATGGGTGGTTAGTTGCGTGGGTAGGTGGATAGATAGATTAACAGGTTACTACGTCTATCTGAGTGGATGTTCAGACAATAGATTAACAGATAGAGGTCACAGAAAAATGTGTGTGGGGACGTAAAAAAGGGTATGGGATAAATTAGTGAACTATGTTGACATTTGGACGGATAATTTAGTGTGGAGATACTGATATGTTTCTGTTCTGTTTTGCTGTTCAATACTTTAGTGGATCTACAATATCCTGCATATAGTAATTAGTAAAACCTACTGTTTTCAAGCACGTTACAAGTTAAAGCATGTTGAGGACACATACTTTGAGTGCCACCGTGTCTCCTGCAGCGTTGGTGGTAGAGAAAACCTCCCCAAATGTTCCTTCGCCGATCTTCACACACTGTTTCTTACGATGGGGAAGAATAAACTCCTCCCAGGGCAGAGGACCCGGCTGGCCGCATTCGGCGTACACTTTTTCCGCGTCGGTCAGATCCAAATCTTCACACGCGCCCTTAACAAAATGAGTAATTGAATCAAATTATTGCATTACTTCCAACTTACTACTTGCAAGTGGGTTCGGTTCTTGTTGTACCAGGGAGTGCTGGCTCAGCAGCTGCGACTGGAGGCGTCTGGGGAGGGGGGTGCGTCGGGGCGTGGCAAAGAGATCCTGGCTGACGTCTGACAATCTCGTCCTTCCGGGAGTGCGCATCACGGGCTGGGGCAAACTCCTCGGAGTGAGTTGTACTAAAGACAGGAAACTGGCTCTGTGAATTACAATTACATCTCGACAGACTTTATA
Source organism: Orestias chungarensis (assembly GCA_032876305.1). Lineage (NCBI taxonomy): Eukaryota > Metazoa > Chordata > Actinopteri > Cyprinodontiformes > Cyprinodontidae > Orestias > Orestias chungarensis. The sequence continues at coordinate 1,468,056 of JAVLVB010001120.1, forward strand.
CTAAACATTTTTTACCGACACACACTTTAGAATGCTGCGAGATGTTCTCACCAGTGTTCTTGCGGTGAACAGAGAGGGCAGCCTTAAGCCGGCTCCAGGTGTGTACGCCGAGTGTGATGTCAGCCAGCATGGACGACAGGTTGAGCCGACTCGTTCTCAGCGGGGTGACGAATTTCTTTGCAGCTCCGGGAAATTCCTATAAACAGGATCGGGGAGGGGGATCCATTTTAAATCCTGGTAAAATTTCCGCCCTTAATGTGACGGTGCCACATAGTTGTTGTTTTTCAGAAAGACTTTAAAACAACATTGATGCTTTTATATGATCTAAAACCCTATAGCTTTTGTACATGGGAATAAACTTTTACCAGAAGTATACGTATCTCTTGAACTTGGACAGTGCAACTGTGCGATAAAGGTTTTATAAAAAACCTTCCACAACAACAAGACTAATGACCTACAGAGCTAAACTGAAAAGCTTTGGATTGAGCTGCTGAGAGATGCATCAGTGGACAGTAGGGGAAAAGAGCTGAAAGTTGATGAAAACATGGAAAAGACTTAATTCGAGGTGTCTCTGAAAGGAAACCCGTTAGTGGCTTCAGAAGGTTCAAGTGATTAAATACTTTGTCTTGATGCGTTTGTGTGACTCACGTTATGCTCGTCTGAAATCAGCTCACTGATGCTGCCGTCCACAGCCGTGCCCGTTGCGCACTTCTTCGCCGCCTCCCTGCCACTGAATGCCACCGTTCCGGCGGTTTCGCTCTTCTTCCAGCGGCTCACGCTCATTCCACTCACGCACGCCCTCCTGGTCGTCGTGGTTCTGTCCGCTGACCGGCTCCTCCTTCGCCTCATCTCCTTTGGGACCAGAGACCTGTTATCTCTTTTAGGGAAACCTTTGCTGGATTTTGTCACTGGTTGGTCTGAGCTGGATGAGCTGCTGCTTTTTGAAACAGTTTTCAGAGAGGCGGCGTCTTTACAACACTCGCTGTCTGAGAAATGATCGCTTGGCTCATCGCCAGAGGAGTCTGCGACGTCTGCTGAAAATTTAACCGGGCGACCTTTCGGCTGAACGCTTTCTGTCAACTCGGAAAGCGATACTTTCTTTACTTTAACAGCAGCTTGGGAGGTCAGAGCAGTCTCTTTCAGCTCTGATCTGAGCCCTGCAGCCTCAGCTAAAACGTCTCTCTCAGCTCTTGGGCTTTCCAGTTGTGACCGTGAAAGTTTCTTTACAAAAATCGTGCATTTCTTTTTACATCTGATCTCTGCCGTTTTGGCCTCCTCATTGGTCGCGTCGCCAGCTGGTAATTTTGTTTCTATTGTATTCTTACAGCTGTTTTGTGTGTCATCGATATAAATCACAGACTCAGAGTTCTCCACGTTTGGTTTCCTGCTAGAGAAGTCGGGCAGTTGCAAAACATTTACAGCTAAAGCCGATTTATCCGAATTACTAACAGGCAGCGAATAATCGCTGCTTTTATTAGATGTTAAGGAGACGCGCCTAGGAGTTGATTCTTCTAGAATCAAATCAAAAGTTTGAGTCCACTCGGATGGCGGATGAACCTCTTTTGAATCTGCACCCGATGGCTCCAAACAGGATGAGTAGGTTGTTTGACAGCAGAGCTGAGTCATGGGGAGGAACTTCAGTCTATGCAGCAGAACCCTGCAGGGCTGGTTCAGACATCTCTCCCTCAGAGCCTCGATCAGCCATTCCAACCCTCCTGCCGCAGACACGAACAGGCTGCTGCTCTCACTGTCCGCAGAGAGCAGATTGACTCCGGCTGATTCCCTGCCCTCCAAACCTCCGCAGCGCCGTTCGGCATCATAGCTGCAAAAATTCCCGTCCGGCTCATAAAATAAATTGAGAGAATTTTTGCCGTCGTGACTTGATCCTTCCTGTGGCTTCTCCGTGCAAAGTGAACCTGGGTCTTCTTGGAAAGAGCCAAGCGCACCTATGGAGCTGCCAAGCGCTGATGGAGGAGAGAAATCCCGAGTGGGGAATTTTGGGGGCCTCCGCTTGTTGAAGCTGGGCGCAGACGGCGTGGAGCAGAAGATGGGTTTACTGGGAACGGGCCCAAGGCTGTTCTCCGTGAGCTTGGTGAGGGAGATCTCTCTGAAAGGGACGGTGGTCCTAGTGCCGTTCACTGAGCTGTCCACGCCCGACAGCCCAAACGCTGGAGGCGGCCGCCGTCTCCTGGAGGGCCGCTGATTCGAGTTGTGATTGAACGGTCCAGAAGCAAAATCATCCGACGAGTTGAGCAAACTTACTACTGTTTGAGGAGGTTTGGTGGAAAGCGCACGTCTGCGGCGAGTTACGAAACGGCCCGCGGATGGAAGGGGAATACTGGAAAAGTAGGAGCAAACATGGTTTTCAAGGCATGGTTTTATTATCTTTGACACCAATATGATGACTCTACTTACTTAGAGTCCATCTTTGTCTTAGCTTGGATCTTTTGGAGTTTCGGTGCAGATGCTTCCCCCTCACTCTTGCTGGTGTTAGAAACCTCCTGACCTCTCCTCCTTGTGAAAACAGGTCCAGAAACTTTTTAAGAACGTCCAGAATTCAAAACATCCCAGAAGGCCAATGCATTTTTTTTCAAAGGCAGAAAAGCAAATGAATCAAACAGTAACATGTTGTAAAAATGTCAACTCTATATATAAAGGACAAACCTGGCTGTTGTTCTACGCTTTGTGGGTAAAAATGTTGGTTTCATGATGTTTTCCTCGTTGCTGCTGGTGTCTGAAGGGCACAGAATGGCCGTCTGCTTGCTACTGGAAACACTTCTGCTGTTCCCTCTTTGAAGCAGGAGAGAAAAATAAGTTATTGCTCCAAAACCATTTTTTCCACACCTACAACCTTACAATCACCAACTTGAATGTGTTATGTCGTTATGTTATGTGACAGACAAACAAAAAGCTAAACATTTATTCTGAAATACAAGACAGAAGATAAATGGCTTTCAACACATTCTAACTAATCAAAACCTGAAAAGTTTGACATACATTTAAATTTAGCCTCCTAAATCACAGTAAACCAACAACCCTGTGAATAACTGAAGTGGGCCTACATGTAATTTAGTCTCAGCATAAATAAAGCATTTATATAAAGATCTCAATGGTAGTGAACAGACATATTAATGTAATCACATATGGGATTTGTAGATTAGTTATCCTAAAAAGGAAACATTATCTGTCCTAGCATCACTCTACCAAGCATTTGAGTCATTTCTGTCTAGTTAAAGCATCTGGTTTGTGAGGCTATATCTAACTGCATGAATATAATACTAAAATATAAATTGCAATTTGATAAAACATGAAACATTTTGCCCAACATCTACTGTGATTCAAACAGTCTTCAATATGAAAAATCTGGTTGGAGCTGACTTAAAATACATTTAAGGATGTAAGCTGATAGTGTGGTGTAATTCAATGTCTGTGAACAGTTTTATAAAACACTGTAAATGATATCTAACGGAAACCATATGAAATTAAAATGTTTCTCACAAACCTTTTCCTCTTGCTTTGAACCCGACTAGGAGGAGATGGCAATACATTCCCTCCGTTGACGCTGTTCCAAGTCAAACGCAGCATGGCTTTCTTCTTGGCAAGACGTTCGGCTCTTTGGCCAACGACCCTTTTGTTCTTTCCCCTGTAATAATGCAGACACAGGGAGATTTATAGAAATGAGAAATGCACATTTCAGCAGCTAGAATAATTTAAAATCATGTTCTGCTAAAGGAATTGCTCTGCTCAAGGTTGGGGCATGTTGGATCTTTTCCATTTGAATCAATTTCTGGCAAAAATCTTACTTTTTGAATGCTTTGCAGCTGGGAGAATTTTTGATATTTTCTTACTTTTTTATTGATCTATAACAAAGGGGACATGTTAGTTTTAAAACTGGAGCAGCTGATTAACAGAATAAAAACTGAAATAATACCTCAACTGCAACAAGAAATCCCCAAAGAATTCAAATGGAGGCGCAGAGGGAGAAGGAGAAACTTTAAACAGTCTCTTCCATTGATCATCAACATTACCTTGCTAGCTAACAGCCTGGATGTTGTAGCTAGACTATGTGGAGATTGTTATGCAAACAAATTATTATTCAAAAAAATTAAGATAATTATGGAAAATTGTAAGCCCCCCTCTCACAAGACTGTTCTATAAAAATAGAGTGTCTTCAGAGGCGTCTTCATGTCTGCAGTAATACAGACGGCTACAGATAGATAAAGTAGTTTTGAATTGAACTAAAAATAAAACTTCATATTATCTCTTTAATATGTGAAAATCACTTCAATAAATGTAAGAGGAAGGCTGTTCTGTTTGTCCAGCGAATAAAGAAGGCGGTTTTTGGAAACATCAGCCGTGGGGATCTCTTAAAACAAATAACAAAGGAGCAATGTTAGAAAATAAGAAAAGACAGCAGGTTTCTGTCAGGTAAACATCTACAATCAAATCCTACTGGACGGTCAGAAGGTGAGACACTAGTCTCCAGTTTCTAGAGAGTAGATGACAAAAACAAACAAAAACATCGAATCAAAATTGTTATTCAGTTTGACTCATGTGTTAATTTTTTTAATTATATACTCATTATGATTATATACTCAGGAACCTTCAGGATTTAGCTGAAAAGGCTTCCAATAAAATGTAATATAATATAAATGTAACTAAGTGGCATTTGGAGGATCCTGGGAAGAAACTGGTCGCCTAAATCCTGTTTAAGGAGATTACTGAAACCGAACAACAGAGCTGCTTATCCACGCGTCTGAATGGTCTGCTGTACTTCATGACAAACTGAATGTATACAGTAAGGATGGCCGAGCAAGGGCGGGGTCCCTGAACTCACCGTGTCATGCGGGGTCCAGCGGCTTCAAACGCCGACGTATCGTCGGATGACGGGGTGCTGTCAAAAGCCTTCTTTCGGTCCTCGGGAGAAAACCAAGCGGGAATCTTAAGCCTTTGCTTTCCGTAAGTCTTCAGAAACAACGGCTTAGATGGCTTCATGTTGTAAAAAAAGGAAGTCCAGCAAGAAGATCAAAGCTTGTCTTAAAAACCCGACGTTGCTACGCAACAAAAACGAAATCCCACCCTGAGAGCTGGATTAGATATTTGCCAAATCTACACAATTTGCGGTTTAAAAAAATGTTACTGAATCGAAATCTCTGTAATTAACTGATTTTTCTCTCGTCCATCGAAACATCCAATACCCACTTCGTGTTCAAATTCCCGCAACTCTGGTGATTGGTCAGAAACTCGTATGAAGTTTAACACAGCGCCACCTGTTGGACTGGAGTAAGCACAACATTAGCGCGCTCTATAAAACTAGGCATACATAACAAGCAGCCACAGCAAAGGAGAATAAATAATACTTTAATAAGGAAGTATTAAAGACTGCAGCTGTATTATATCTAAGTAGTTTTGAATAACAGAAGGATTCCTATTTTGCCTGTCAGGTTTGTTCCATTATAGAGTAGAAATTGTTTTTGCATCAATAAACAACATTTGGTTATTTTGGTTGGAAGGTTATATTGACATTTAGTTATGTTACAATTTAAAATAAGATAAAATTCTCCTGATAAATATTACAACAACCTGTAGCGTACTAACAAGTTTAAAGATGATGTCGCCTATTAAAAACGCATGATTTTTAAACATTGGACATGGCTGATTAGATTATTTATTTTCTTAATTCAGATGCAAAATCTCGATGTCATTTTGCTACTTGTTACTTAGGTTATGCATCCACTGAGCAAACAAACCAGTAAAGTAAACGTTACTTGTTATTGAAGTGATTAATTACGTACATGACCGAATGCTACATGCCAGTTTTTGTTGTTGTTTTGATGCTAACTTAGATAACGTCAAAGTTTACTTTCACCAGTGGTAGTTAGCATCAACACCTAAGGATTCTTTACGTTTTTGTGCAAAACATAAAGTAAGCGTTTGCATTTATTATATGTAACATTAAGGGAAAAAAGTAAACCCCCGATGCTTTAGTGGGGCAAAGTAACATGTTATAAACAAAAAATAATCCTCATCAAGGCAACAGCCCAGCAGGGGTTACAGCTTGGACCAGAGGTACACTACCCAGCTTCAAGTTTTTCTATATGGCATGTCAGGATGTCTTTTCTTCATCAGTGCTACTGAAAGTGGATAAAACAAGACACATAAGTAATTTAATACGTTATGTTATGGTGAAGAAAATATATCCTGACAGTTCCACTGCTCTCTGTGTCCCCTACACCTCTTCAAACCAACCAAACCAGGCGGAGTTCCGCAGCATTTGGGGCTCCACATCAAAAATGCAGTTATATTTGAAGGTAATGCCCTAGCATTTTAGATTAAAGACGCTATCGTGCACACACACACACGTGACTTTTTTATCTTTGTCTAACATAAATATTCTCTTGACTTGCTCCTAGATAAGAAGATCTGACGCTGCAATTTGACTTGCAGGAATGGGAGCCATTCGAAGCCATCGAAGTTTTTCCAAGAAATTTTTATTTATAACTATTTAATCATTTTTTGAGCCATTTTTTTACTGAAATTGTGGGGTCACTTTAAAGAATATGCCATTCACAAGATACGGTCAGACCTGCTGTTTGCAATTGAAAAGTGTTTAGATTATGCATCGATGGATTTGACATTTTATTGAGCTCTCTATTATGTCGGTAGACCTATCTTCAGAGGATTTTCATTTTTTCTTCTTTTTGGAGCTTGTGAAGCGGCTGAAGATCACATTCTGCATGATTGCAGACATGCAGCAGAGTCGGTTCAGGGCCAACAAACCACTGTTGTCTGCCAGAGTGGACCTGCCTGACGTTCTGGGCATGGGTGAGGAGGAACAGGCAGAGGCTGTTCAACAGTATGGGAGATTGTGGAGGGAACAACTGGAGGAGGATGAAAGGGAAGCAATCATGGAGCAATTCAAATTAAAATTTCACTGCATTAAGGACATGTGGAAGTTCTGTGAAAATGTCATAGACAAAGAAAAAACCTTTTGGGGTATTGTGAATGTCACAGTAAATAAAGTTGTATTTTTTTTTAAAATGTTTTATCATTGATCACTTAATAATTTGACTTGCATTACACTGCAGAAATCTAGAGTTACGGTTGTATTTAGTGGTACCACTAAGCAGCACAAGAACATAATTAGCATAGACATAGAACCAAAAATGTAATTAAAAATGATAATGATAAACTTTAATAATCCCAGGGAAATTCATTTGTTGCAGCAGTCACATTTAAAACGACATTATTTGAAGTTGAATGTTTAGTTATTTATGGTTAATACAACACCAAACTAACTGAAACAAATATATAGAAAAACAGCAGTGCAGTAAAGTCAAAATGAAATAAATGATAATGGGACAGTGGTTATGTACTCTGTATAGGAATAAAATGCATGGGTCTATGACGAGATGTTGGCTTCTGAGTATAAGTGCAAGCTTAAGAGAAAATGTGTGCACTGATCAAAAAAAAAGTTTACAATACAAATAAAAACAGTATATATGACATATGACAGGCAATTTATATATTTTATGTAAAAATGTTTGTGACGACAACCATCCTACCGGAAGTGTATTCGCGACTTTATTTTGAAAAATATGCCGTGCATTTCCGGGGGGCCTGACAGTGAAGGTCTGCAGCCAAGTGCCTCTCGGGCTCCGAAGAAACCATCTGTCGGTTAACAATATATTTCAATCCAGTGTGGGCTCTAGAGTGAATAAAGCCAACCGAACAAGTGATGTAGTAATATAGGTTCACCACCAGGGGTCAGTGGATTCACATCTTAAATCCTACGGTATAGTCACCCCCCCCCCGTCATTATTTATTAAAGAGTCACGCTTAAAGGTTAAATGTTGCCACCATCACTAAATACTGTATCTCGCTCTGTTTGTTTTGAGCCAATAAAGTAGCTGTTTCACTTTGTAGACTGCTATTTGTAAAAAAAAATAGTAATAATTTAACCAACCATGAATTTTGTGCTTATTCATTCTGTTAGCCTGCAGCGGGGATGTCTCTGGTCTCTGTGTTTGGCTCTAAATCAATTTCCCTCAGATAAGTAATAAATCAGTTGAAGGCATGGCTGCACCGTGTTAAAAAGGAAACACATCTGTGTCCTTCTCCACTGCAACAATGCTTCCTGCTTTCACTAAATCTATTATCACTATAACAGATTAAGTTTTTGCTATATATATATTATTTTTTTATTATTATTATTTTCCCCCCCCCAATGTATTGATTCAGCCTTTATAGAGCACATTTGGCAGAAACCCTTTAAAGAGACACCTGAGAGTCAAAATGGTGCAATGGTTAAGGTTTCCTTTTCCTCGGCAAAGGCCCTTTTGGAACAGTCAAAAAAACATTTTTACTTGCTCAACATTGATTATATGCTTAAGAAAGGAACTGAAAAATATGTGTTGAGTTTCTGAGGTATCGTTTCATTAGTGTAATATTATTTTTTGGCAATAAAGTTTATAATATATAGGGAAGAGCAGAAGTGTGTATGCACCTTGAAAAGATAATCTATTAAATTCAATTCAGTTTTTTTTTTTTGTAGCACCAGTTTAAAACATGTGCCGTCTCGAGGCTCTTTTACAAGAAGATAATTTAATTCCAATAACAAATACTTTTTAAACAAATCAGTTCAAAAGGTTTCCAGCAGATTGCATCAAGTCATTGATGCAATCTGCAGCATTGCAGCATTCAGTCCTGGATCAAACCGCCGAGATGATATCTAGCATTGTCACCGACTTTACAGCAAACCCTCATACTGAGCATGCATGTGGCGACAGTGAAGAGGAAAAACTCATCTTAAACGTGAAGAACTTCCCGCAGAACCCAGAACAGTATGAGCAGCCATCTGTTGCGATGGACTGGGGTTTTGAACAGACAGTAGACAAAAAAACAGATGGAGAGGAAACTGAAAAAAAAAGAAAGTCTATAGCAGAAGTTGTAGAAAGGTTGCTGGCAGGACCACCTGCCGATGTTCTCCTCCAAAAAGCCGTCTCAGCAAACAGAACACCAGACCAGGTGTACCTTCTATAAAGAGATAAATACTGAGAGAAAACAGAAAGTTAACAGTTTAAATTAAAATTAAATTAAAGTGGTCAGATTGTCCTCCAGGAGGCTAAGCCTATAGCAGCATAACTATAGAAGTAGATTAGGATATCTTGAGATTGAGACATTAGAGAAAAGAGCAGAGAGAATCATCTTGCTAGACTGAATTCTTCTCTACCTCTTCCTAAATATGAACTTTATCAAAAATGAAAGTTTGAAGTCAATCCTTAAAGCCAGACACGATATCTGCCTCACGGACTAAAGGTGGGCGCTGGTTCAATGCTGACTAGAGAAAGAGGTCAAATATTTCAGTCACTTTCAGTCACTCTCCAAGCTGTCCGGACAGGCTGTTCAGCAAGAGGTGCTTCAGAAAACACACAAACAAACAAACAAACAAAAAGATCATTGGAATATTGTGATCAAATTTACAACTGATAACATGAGAACATTCCCAAGAAAGAATTTGTTAAGTCCTTTCTTTACTACTTATTATTTCTGTCAGTAACAGGGCAGCAAGTCAGAGCTAAATTATGGCCAATAAAGCCACAAATACAAACATATGTTTCAGTTAATATTGGGAAATATCAACAAACATTTATTGACTGTATACAAAAAACAAAACAAAAAAGAATTCAAAATTATATGTTATGAGTGCCAGTATTCAGACAACAATCTCCAGTGTTTATGTGAATTTGTGATCTCTGGCAGTGGAGGGACAAGTAAACAGAAGAAATAGGATTGTTTGCTTCCGGAGCAGCAGGACTCGGTCCCTCCTGCATCTGGGAGGGAGGAGGAGTAAAGGAAAGCAGCCAGGAGAGGAAAAACCAGCGGAAGGGAGGAGGAAGGGAAATTAGCAGCAGCAGCAGCAGCAGCAGCAGCAAAGGAGTCCATGAACGCACCGTAGGAGCAGAGGAGGTGAGTGATCCGTTTCTGCATGATCACCGGGAACCTGGTGTCGCCTCTGATCGCTCCGAAGGCAAGAATCAAAGATCAGTTGGACGGAGAAACTTTAATAGACGTCTGCGACGCAGAAAGCGCAGGAATCTGGCGGGGGAGGAGAGGAGAGAAGTGGGAGGATCTAAGCTTGGTGTTTAAACACGAAGTCGCTGCTGCTCCGCGGACTGCTTATGTGTGTGTGTGTTTATATTTACTCGTTTCTGATAACGAGTTGATCCGAGGTTGACGCTGAACGCGTCACGAAAGCGCCAGCAGTCCGTGTCGCTGCACCAGGGGAGAGACGCATGAACACGCACAAAAGCAGCGTGCGAGAAAAATCAATAACCTGGTCTGTTCTGGTTGCATCAAAAGCAGCCAAGTTCAATGGCGTTTAGTCCCTTTTAAACGCAGCAAAACTAATGCCGGATTGTTTATTGCCAATTTTGGCTTCATCCAACTTTAGTTGGGCTTTTTTTTTTCATAAAATGAAAAAAACAAAATGTTTTACCTCTTTAAGTGTTTAGAATAATCGAGCAGAATTGGGATTGAATGATTTGTACATCAAAAAAACTGATTTTATTATAAAATTAGTTATTAACAGGTAAATTCAGCTAATAAATAGTCTGTAAACCCCAATAAAGGTATAATTAATCAATTATTTTAAGAAACTAGCAGTTGATTAATATTAACATATCCAATTTTAGGGAAAAAAAACTGTCGGTGTCCATTTGGAAATCTATTTGTTACAATTACTGACTGAACACGTTTTTTTCCTGTATTATTCTATAAAGATCTCATTATAAGATTGATATCTAATATATAAAGTATAGTTAAATATCTCATATATTCATTTGGCATGACTGCACTCCCATAAAATTTTTTTTTTAAATGGAATAATTTAGCTTTATTCTAAAGCTGAGTTTAAAAACCAACCTCTTAGTCTTTTAAGGATGAGGATAATAACTGATTGTGTTCTGTACTGATTCGCCAATGATGTTTAGATTTTGTTGAGGAGTTGTTGCTCCTATTTGTTTTTTTAACAATGTTTCATCTAAAATACCTTCCGCATTTGTAGACACACATGGCTACGACTTTTTCCCTAACTCAGTTCCTGCCTTTATTAAGAATCCTTGCAATTAGAAGGAGGAGTTTACCGATGTAAAAGTCCATCAATCACTTGCTTCCTCCCTGTTTTTACAGGACTCTGTTGTAATTCAACTTATAACATGCTCTAGACTGTTGTATAATACTTGAAACATTTGAGCAGAACTTGCAGGATGCTATAATGCATCTATAAATGCATTCTTACAGACTTTAGGAGGTCTTCTTTTAACAAATACTTACTTTAGTCGGATTCTCATTATTATCTTCTCACTTCCAACACATATTAAATGTACTTTTTTGTTCATATGGTATTATAGAAACAAATGTCACATTCCCAACAATCTTTAAATCTCCACCACTACATAACAAACACAACCAGAAAGGCAAAAAATCAATATAACTAACGGATTAAGAGAACTGAAAAAGGTCACTAAAGTGCATTAAAATGCTTTACATTTCTGAATTACAGTCAGCATGAGCAAGGGCTAGTTAATATACCTAGCCTCGAATGCCAAGGGTGAAAAGCTGCTGCAAGCACACAATATGAACATTAATACAGTGTTAATTAACAAGCAATAGGTTAAATAAATTTAACATGCAACAAGCAAGCAGTACATGTTATACTGACACTCTCAACCTATCTCTGTTAGGCACAAAGTTTCATCAAATCTGCCTTCAGTCAATGATTGAACATGCTAGGAATTTGTTTACGAGTTGCAAAGGACTTACAATCATATTTCACAGTCACTGAATAACATTCAAATACATTTCAAAAGACTTATGTATGTTGGGAAAAAGTAAAAAATGAAAATTAAGTTAAAAAACCCTGAGTAATTAGGTAATAATCTTGATACGCCTTCAAAGGATTTCTCCACATCTAAATGGTTTAAGTTGGGGTCTGTGGGACACAACGCTGACTAGACAGATCTCCAGAAGGCTGTGATTGACTATCACTATCAGGACGGAAAGCCACAAAACGTAAAATCCAAAGAAGATGGGTGTTCATAGAGTTTTGTATTAAAAGTATTTTCATAGAAAAAGTAGTGTAAGGAAAAATTGTTGTAGAAGTTGCAACCGGAGCAACAGCCACCTAGGATTCCTAAGCAAAATTCATATCTGCCAGAGCTACAAAAGCCTTCTTTCATTATCGGGGTGTTGCTGTGCTTGATTGCCCAGAAAACTAAGGTATTGTCAGGAAAATGATGAGAGACAACAGACCCAGCTATGCAGATGACTTTAGGTAGCTAACAAAGCAATCCGGGCTTCCATTACAGCTCAGCAGAGCCACAAGCTGAGTGTATAGAATGAACAGTAGCTAGACATATAATATTTGATGTAATATTCATATTTACTGTGAGAAAAATAGTCATCAAGATTACTAGAATTAAAGGCTTGAAATATTTCAATAAATGCAATGGGTCTATATATTAGTATCTGAAATAGGGACTAAAAATATGAAACGTTTTCACAATGATGATTGGCTTTTTTTGTTGTTTCTGTGTAGTTACGTTTTACCTGCAGGATTGCATCTGATTCTTTTGAAATCAAGAAAGTATCCTCTGCTTCAGTGTCCATTTTTAAAACTAAAGTTCGAAAACAAAAAGGCTATTTGGTCAGATTTCTTAAAATGAATCTGCTGAAGCTGTATTGCAGTTCAAGCACACACCTATACATTTGTAATGCATCTAACTTTCACCTTTTCATCACTTATGATTGAGGTGTCACTTCAGCAATGTAACTGTGTTACTAGGAAATGAACAGGGAAGATAAAATACTGTATATAATATATTAGGTGGTTTGTTGTGCCGGAGAGGGAGGCGAAAGCTTTGCGCTGGTGCTGACTGGATATTGCTCTCCTAATCGCTTCCACACTTCCTCTACTTCTTTCTGCCAAGTCTTTGATATAATACAGCCATTTGTTCGGTGCAAAAAGTAGAGTCACTTATCTGCTTGTTTATGTATTTTCCATTAAATTCAGCTGAAAACGTTCCTGTTTTTGTTTTTTCGGTGGCAGGGAGGGACATGACAGGGGATGGTATGTTATGCTATTTTGTTTCCTCCGCCTTTAAAAAAAATAAGTAAATAAATTTGCAGGAGCAGTGATTAGCTTTCATGGGTTGGATTTTTTGTGGGATAGTTTAGTGTTGAGTCTGATCCGGGCTTCTTTGGCTCTTGAGTCGTCAAAAACAGGATCTACCAAAAGACTGTGCCTTTTTTCAAATTTGTTTTTAGATCTGTTCTGCTGAGATTTCTCTCCCTCCTTACTCTTCTCTCCTGGTTACTCTTGCTCTGATGCATTTGTTTTGCATCACATTTGCGCTCACACATGTGCTCTCTTGCATGTGTATTTAGGTCTGAAAACGATCTAAAAGGAAACGTGGAACGAAGCATTAAGATTTTGTGGGTTTTATTTTTACCCGATTATATGTCAGTTCTTATCTCCGTGGCAAACTATGATTGTGTTTTTTTTTAGCCTTCTGGATTTGTTTATGCCGCGACTGTGGTTGGCTTGGTTAAGTTGTGCAAGCCACAAAATTCAATGTGTCAGTGGCCGCTCCACCATAGTGGAAATGCTATGTCATCCTCTTCCTGCGCAGTTTGTCTACCTTTCTGTCCTATCAGCCTCCCCACTCTGGTCATTTTCAGACCTGGCTTTAGTCTGCATGATGTCATAGCAGATTTCTCAAAACTGGAGTGTTGAATTGGTTTTTACTCTTCGTCTCTTTCTGTTTCCTGCCCCCCCTCTCCCTTCCTCTTTCTCCTGACTTCATCCCTCGTTCCCTCATCATGCACCCTCCCCCCCCGCTTCGTCTTCGCTGTAGCATTTTTCTGTACGACACCAGCAGTTGCTGAGTGTGGAAAAAGTGACTTGGACATTTATGGGCTGAGTTTTGGTCCAAGCTCTGCATTCAGTTCCTCTGCATGCCTATTTGTTTAGCCCTATGCTTATGAAAGTGCCTCAGTTTGTAAAGCCAACCCTTCCTGCGCATAACTAGTTTTTTTCACCTCTGGATGGAAAAAATTACCAAAAAACTAACATTAAAAAAGCACAAAATAGCACAAAACATATGCTGGCTTTTAGGATGTAAGTGTAAGACCCTCTTCAGCCTCTTTTTTTATTAGGACATGTATATATATATACCTGATTAGCTTTCATGGGTTGGATTTGTTGTTGGATGGTTTAGATTTACATTTCTTGGCATTTTATGAGCTAGATTGCTGCAATTCTGCTTACAAGTAATCCTCTTTCACTTCGATCAGAATCAGAATCAGAAACAATTTATTGTCATTCGCAACACAATGGGTACATGAGCACGAACGAAATTACAAGGTGACGAAGACCCGTAGCTGCTGCACCTGTGGCGCACTGCCGTCGTGTCCTTAAGGACGGAGGAAAAAAGACACATAGGGAAAGATGAGGGAGAAAAAAAAATACATTTCACACTTTATCCTTGACAGGATACAGCTTGAAGTTCCAAAAAAAACCTCTGCACAAAAAAAGCAACAATAACACAACAAAACAGAGCCTTGGGATGAAGATGAGGATGAAGGCGTATGCAGAGCTGGTATCAGTGTGTGTGAGTGTATGTGTAGGTCTGTGAGCTGTGATACCCCGTAAAGCAACACTAAGTAACTTTTCAACCTTCTTCGAATATTTTCATAACTTTTTTGATTATAAGTCGTTGAATGACACCTTTGTCATGGCCCGAGGGGTTCTGTATTGCTTTAACCGGCACCAAGCATCTTTGAGGAGGGTGGCAGGAACCCTGCCACAGAGAACAACATAAAATGTGTCGACTGCTTTACGGCATATGTCTCTCGTAGTGTACTTCAATTCAACTGCAGGCGACCGGGAGATAACTATTTTAAGATGCTATCCGCTGATTCACATGGGAAATGCAGTTTTCCTTCAGGCAAAACACTACCAGTTTTGTCCGCTTGACGCCAAAATTGACCAAAACTGAAACGTCTTAAGTGTTGCTTTACTGAACTTCCGTACCTTTAAAAGTTACAGATATAGCTAATACAGTACACTTTTGTGTCATTTTAGTCCTCAGAGGTTTGTTAAATGACAATAGTGAACAAACAGCATCATGAAGACCAAGGAATGCAGTAGACGGATCAGAGAGAAAGACATTTAAAGCAGTTATGTTCTAAAATAGCATCTCACAGAGAAATGGAAAGAGTGTTATGGAACCGCAAACCTACAAGGATTTGTCTACTCTGTACTCCTTAATTGAAAGCCTGGAAAAGTAGAGGATTTTGACAGTATCTTCTAAAACATCCATGATCATTTAAAATCAGATCCAGAGCTCAGATGGGGGAATCTGGTGACGAATATATGCATATATAATATATGAAAATGGGCCCGCCCCCGGCTGAAAACTCAGAAAATGCCAGTGCGTCGGTGAGCACAACCACCGGTGAGCGGCGTTTCTTGCGGCGGGAGGAACGAGAAGAGGGCATGACAAAAGGCGGAAGTGCGGAAGTAAGGATCAGGGATGGGGAATCTCTGCTCGAGTCGATCTGGCTGGATCGTTCTGTCAGGTTGTGATCAATGACTCGAGCAGAGATGGAATTGAGAGAATAAATAATTTATTTTGGGGGAAGAATAATGAACATAAACGGAACATAAACAGGAGCTAGGGCGGAAATGGAACAACACGGGACGTAACCAAATAGAGTACGGAGACGCGGAACGTAAACAAACAGTGAACCGAAGCAAGACGCAGTAACTTCAAACGTGAATAAACAAATCAAAATAAACAAACCAGATAAAGAACACGGGAAGGGGGAAATAAACTAATAGACAAAATAACGACAATAATAATCACAAGGGAGGAAGCACAGGAAACCGGACACTACAGGAAAAAAACAGGACGGGTCCAGGGGAAATGACGATGGAGAAGAGCAAGGACAGAGAATTTAGCGAGCAAGAGGCAAAAAGGCTTACTGGGAGAAGTGGACGAAAAAGCTAGCGATGACGCAGAGAGACGAGGAGGGAAATCAGACGATCCAGCGGTGAGTGAGTGGATGAATGCAGCTTAAGTAAGAGGAACCGGGGTTGGATTGGTGGAGAAGATGATTAGAATTATTTGGAACAGATGTGAATGATGAGAACAGAGAAAACACAGATGAGGGAACACGCACACACATACACACACGGAGAAAGAGAGAGGGAGAAAACCAAGACTCAACCAACTAGAAAATAACCTAAACAAAACAATAAACTAACTATAAATAATGATAACAAATTAAAACAAAGCAACTACAACAAATTAAACAGCAAACTAATAGGGGACAAAAAACACACATCATGACAGAAGGTTCAAGGGCTTGGAATGCTTTTGCAAGGCACTGTTTGGAGTAGAGATTTTCTTGCCTCGCACCACCAGCCTTTGAGACTGTGTGTGGCCGAGGTCATGGGCAACACCTCGTGAGAAAGGTCGGTAGAGGCTTGCATGTGGGTGCATGCTGGTGCGTGTGTGAGTAATCAGATAAAGAGAGCACAGATCAGTTATCACCGCCCTTTTTTCCCCTGAGAAACAATACTACCGTTCTACCCTGACTAAACTAGTACATGCAAGGGTGAATGTTTCTGTGTGAATGTTGGATTAGGAGCAACGTAGTGTAGACGCATCGCAGGTCGTTACATCAACAAGATGTCTGCACTGCAGTTGCTGCTGTTGGTCCGGGAGACTGTAATGCGTGTAGTCACTACCTCTCTCTACTTTCTCTCTTTCTACCCCTTATCGATGCTTCTCAGTAGGGTTATTGTGCTTGCTGGCAGCCTGGCCGGTGTATGTGTGTGTGTGTGTGCGTGCTCGTGCATTGTTGTTGCAGGGAGCAGACAACCGTGAGGTGTGTTTGAACAGCGAAGGAGCACAGAGGCCCTGTTCATCCTGAGGGCTGTGACAATGAATGATAGGGCCCCCATATTCCCTCCCGGTCTGTCCGCCCCTCTGTCTGTCTGTCTGCTTTGCCCTCTTTGACGTATTGTCACCCATATCATTTTCTATTCTACATTGCATCTTGGTTTTCTGTCCGCATGTGTAATAAGACAGCTCCTGGAAACCCTCAGCGAGCAAGTGTCTTGTTGCTGTCAAATCTACGTCAAAAATAGCTCATCAGTATGCATATTATTCTGCCTGCAAATTAACCTGTGCAAGCAGACCAGGAGCCAGGTCTGCATGTGAAGGGACGCCCTGCAGAGACGGATTCCCATTCCCACTCACATGCTCGCGTTTTCTCATCCATTCTCTGTTTCCCTCTTTCTGATGTTGTCTTTTCCGCATCACTGCACATTCACATGTTTACCCGCATAAGGGTTTTCTGACCTTCGTCTCGTGGTCCTGCTTAGACTTTTAAACTCATCTTTTTTTTTTTAAACTGGCCAGGCACGGCGAGTATAAGGATTTCTGTGGCGTCAAATATAATAGATTAATGCGTTGCTCAAATGTGGCCTCGAAGCATTTTATACAACTTACTGATTCAGTTTATATACAGACATGTATATAGTCAATTATACATATTTCAATTCAGTCTGAGTAAAAAACAGCAATTTTTAATTGCTTTATGGCAATTGGTAAAAAGCTTTTCCATCTTAGAAAACTTTGCAGATAACACTGAGACTGACTTTGAACATGACTGACTTTGACATGTAGCAAAATCTGACAAATGATTGAATCCAGTCATTAACGTTTCACCAATCTCTTAAACTGAGAATGCAATCGTGGACATTAAAAAGGATATTAAAATACGTTTTTAGGTCAGTTGGGCTGGATGAAAGAGCAAAAACTGAAGCAGATGACAGAAAGGCAGAGCATCCTACAGCAACGTTTTATTCTTGTGAGCTTTCAGCCGTCTACTTAACATGCAAGTGACTTGATGATTCAAATGAGGTGAAAATAAATAATTTGTAGGCCTACATAGATTAGTCTATATGATCAACAACAAAATAATGGCACTTATTTCTGACTGCAACGCACTAAAGAAAAATTTGAAAACAGTATTTTTTTCTATTTTATGGTGTACATTTGAATATGAACTGCGGAAGACAGAACTGCAATATATGACCAACTAAAAAGTTATAACTTTGGACCCCCTTTGGAATTTGTACACACTATGGGTGGATTTGTTTTTATTTTTACGTCTGTTAAGGCAAAACTTTCACCTCAAAATATGTTAACCTTAAGTGTTACAATAAATGAAATCCACGGGTATTCTTCTAATCACCTGAAAGGATATAAATTAACCTAAAACAAGCGTGCAAAGCTAAGAGATCACCATCTGGGTTTCCGAAATTTCTTAAAGACGTAGTTGTCGTAATGTATGGAAACATCTGACTTTATAAGATATATAAGGACATTTTTTATTAAAGCGTAAATGATTCTGATAATCCCAGTTACCCTAAGACAGAATTTCAGTCCTGTTTTAAGTGAGATAGTGAGAGGAGAAAGGTTTTGACTGAAGAAAAATTATAATATAGATAATAGACACTTACTGAATACTATAATCCTTAACAATTTCTTCTCTCCTAGATGGAGAATATATTTAAGTGAAATTCAGAATAACAAAAGAAAACGTCATGACTGCCTTTAAAAACAATGAGGAGAAGCCAGAAAAGATCACACGTATAAAAAGAAGGATTTTTCTTCAAATGTCACATCAGTGCAATAAAAAAAACAGCAGAGTGCAAATGTGTCCTTAACTGCTTGGCCTCAGGCTGAAAAGACAGCTTTGACTTTTTTGGGGCTTTAACTAACTGTAGCATAGCCTATTAGTTCATCTCCAGTGCTGCACCATAAATTGTTCTTGAAACGTGCCAAGTGATACGAAATGAACTGCTGTCTGAGTCTGCCTCCCATCCCTTCCATGCACAAAAGTTGTTTGGACTGAATTATTCACAGAAACTTTCGGCAGACCTCCGAATATTGCAGCTCCACAAGACTAGAATTTAATTTTCCAGCATCTGCACAGCTTGTGTGCAGTCAGGAGGGTAACAAATCTGTGTGTGGCCACGAATGTCGGCAGAGGCTCAAGGTCGCAAACTTTGCAATGCAGCCAGATCCTTGCAATGGAGAAGAAAAACCTTCGTGGCGATCTTCAAGTCAGTCTGAAGCCAAGGAACACGTTTGACCAAACTTTTGTTATTCAAAGGTGTATACGTGTAAATTATCCCTAGAAAACACTGGCAGCTAACAGAGCTATTGCCTTTGGTTTTACTGTGTATCTTACTGTAGACTTTAAAAATTATTTTATAGAAGATAGACTTAATACTTCATCAAACTTTTTCAACAGTCGATTGCTCTTTTGTTTTTTAAATGAAATAAAAAAATCGGATTTTCTGAAGTGTTGCATAAAAAGCCTTCGACAGAAGAATATTATCATTGCTTCACCCTTAATTATAAACATCACTTAAAATCTTATTTTCTAGCGTTCCATCAGTAAGTGGTCATTAATTATGTATAGGGGATGTATAGAAGCAGAGGTGGCATCAGTGTTGTTCTATAAACAAGGGCTTTACTGATTTTTAAACAAAGACAGCAAGATTAGTGTAGTTAGTTCCTTTAAACTGCAGTGTCTGGGTCCGATGTTTGGTCTTTTTTCTGAGACGTTCCTTGATAGACAGAGGGTGAAAGTTCAAGAGGATAAAACAGGGTTACATTTATGACGTTTGTTTAGCCTTCCTGTTATCTGCTGAAGTCTTTTTTGGGTCTGGTTGGTACATCCTGTTTTCGAGGCAACATCCCCATGCTACCTGGTGGTCAGCTTTTGGATTGGGTTATACGCTCTATCTCTTCCGACCCCCTCAATGTCTGGGCTGTTAAATCTTGATGCTTATTGAGAAGCGAGTCGACATCTGGTTACAACATTAACGCCACGATCCTGATGATCCTGAAACATCCCTGTTTCTCTCTAAGATCTTCATCAGCTTTGTAAGCGCTGTACGCAGAATAAAAATGATTGGTTATCTCACACTATTTCATACCACTAAGAATCAAGGAATCAAGGAATTTTATTTGTCATCACATCACATGTGTTACATGAGGTGGGACAAAATTCTAATCCCCCGGTCCAGTTTACACCCTGATAGCAATTTTAAATAATATAATAAAATATAAAGAACTATAAGAGAAATAGGATTTGACTACACGGAATCTACAATATCGACACAGAATCTACAATATTGGACTTCGGACATAGCAGCAATGAAAATTCGGAGTGCAAGTGACATATTAGGTGACATTTTAAAGTGACATTTTAAAGTGTGATATTAAAGTGAACAGTGCCGGGTAAATGGGAAAGTGTTTTTCATTTCTAACTGTCCTTGCGTGTGTTTGAGAGTCTCACAGCTTCTGGAATCAAGCTGTTTCTCAGTCTGGTGATTTTACACTTGATGCTCCGCAGCCTCCTGCCTGAAGGGAGCGGGACAAAAAGTGAGTGTGCTGGGTTTGTGGGGTCCTTCATGATGCCGGAGGCCCTCTTCCTGCATCTGGAGGTGTAAATGTCTGTGGTCCTGGGGAGGCTGACTTCAACAATCCTCTGTGCAGCCTTCACCACCCTCTGCAGAGCTTTCCTGTCTGCAGCAGAGCAGCTTCCATGCCACACGTTGATGCTGGAGCACAAGACGCTCTCCACCACACATCTGTAGAAGGAGGTGAGAACTGAGCTCCCAAGTCCAGCTCTTCTCAACCTCCTGTGGAAGTAGAGCCGCTGGTGCGCCTTCCTGACCAGAATAGAAGTGTTCTTGCTCCAGGTGAGGTTGTTACTCAGGTGTACACCCAAGTACCTGTAGCTCTTGACCACTTCCACCACAGATCCTCCCATGTGCAGGGGGAGGTGGGCATGCTTGCCCCTTCTGAAGTCCACAATCATCTCCTTGGTTTTCTTTATATTAATGCAGAGGTTGTTCTCTCTGCACCAACACTCCAGGTGTTCCACCTCCTGCCTGTAGCTGGACTCATCCCTGTTTGTGATGCATCCAACCAATGCTGTGTCGTCCGCAAACTTCACAAGATGACAGCCTGGGTGGATAGGCGAGCAGTCATATGTGAGCAGTGTGAACAAGAGAGGGCTCAGCACACAGCCCTGAGGGGAGCCACTGCTGAGGGTGATGGTGGGGGAGGAGATGTTGTGAATCCTCACAGACTGCGGCCTGTTGGTCAGGAAGTCCAGGACCCAGTTGCAGATGGAAGAGCTGAGTCCAAGTGAGGAGAGTTTATTAATCAGAGTCTGAGGAATCATGGTGTTGAAGGCAGATGTGAAGTCCACAAACAGCATACGGACGTATGAATCCTTCTGCTCCGGGTGGGTGAGGGCAGTGTGGACCACGGAGGAAATGGCGTCCTCTGTGGATCGATTTTTCCTGTATGCATACTGGTGTGGATCAACAGTGATGCTGATGTTGGCTTTGATGTGAGTCTGAACCAGTTTCTCGAGGCACTTTGTGACTATCGGTCTGAGGGCTACTGGCCGATAGTCATTCAGACCTGTCACTGTGGAGCTCTTGGGGACCGGGATGATGGTGGCGGTTTTCATGCAGGTGGGGACAGCTGCCTGGATGAGGGAGGCATTGAAGATGTCCGCCAGCATGTCTGGTCCGCGCACTCTCTCAGCACCCGTCCGGGGATGTTGTCTGGGCCAGCAGCTTTCCGGGGGTTGATCCTCCTCAGCGTCCTCCTTACTTCTGCTGGAGTCACACTGATGGGCTCTTCTCCTGGTGAATAAAATAACATTCAAAGCAAAAATATTGTTTCATTTTCTAAAGAAGAGTTACAGGTGGGGGCACAAAAAAGAAAAGAAAAAAAGATTTTTAGCTGTGCTTTTATATATTTAGTTATTCGTAATAAGAACAATTTGAAACAACTTATAAGAAACTTAAAACAATTGACACTCAAACAAGCCGATAGATTTACATTTGCAGTAATGCATTTATAATTTCCAATTAAAGGTTGACTTCCCTTCAATGCTGCACTTTTCTATTATTCATAAAACGTATGTATTTGTAAATGCTTGATTACGGATCCGAATGGCTTGGAAATGTCAACTCTAAAAGTACATATATGGCTGCTTTGAACTTATTTGTGTAAAGCTGAAACCTCCTCGCATGAGGTATTATAGATTGTTGACAAACCTTTTGTCGTGTCCTGTTTGGCCGATTTGCTGTTTTTTAAATTGCATATATAATATTTGTTTTAAAAATAATGGTTTCACAGATCAATTTTTAGACATCTTGTCATAGTTTAAGTTGATCTTATGATCTCTGATTCATTCACTCCAAGGTTTGTTGCCTGCCAATTTTCTCCACAGGATAGATTTGTTTTAATCATATCAACATTTAAAAGTTGAAGATGTGGCCCACCTCCAACGTGAAACATTGAGACACCCTCCTCTTTGCTGTACATGTTAAGGGCCCGTCCCTTCCTGCTCTTCCTTCTGTTCCTTCCTGTTGAGTGAATACTCAGGATGTTGGGTTACAGGAAGTTTGAATCACAATTCCAGTCCTCGCCATCATCTTAAGTTTTTAACCTTATTTGCCTTTTAGGTTTCAACTAAAATGAGTCATTGGGTGAGCATGTGATGAAGTGCCGGCCTCTCCTAAAATCCTTATAGAGGATCAATGTAGCTATACAATATTCTGTCAAAGTCATTACATTGCATTATCAATGTTTACATAATCATAATCAACAGCTGCTCGGGTGCAAGGTTTTTTAGGCTATGTTATATAAGGACACATGCATGATTTATATATCCAGTTCTGTGATAAACAAACTAGCTATAGATTTAAGTTGGCAAAATCCCTAACATCACAGAAGGTTTTGAAATAATGCAATAATGGAAACTAAGTATAGTGACAAAACAATTATTTTTCAATTACTACAGCAATATCACTAATAGATTTACATGTATGTGTTGTTATTTTTTAAACCTGCATTTGCTAATTCATAAGGCTCCATTGAAGACATGTTTAAAGGTCAGAATAAACATACTTTTTTTCTAAGTTTATGGATGTAGAAAAATGTCATGTAAAAGAACAATGCTGTTTTTTATAATTATTTGGAAAATCTTTACTGGCATTACTAGAACAAATACGTATCATGGTTACTGACCAGCTTGTTTTATGTTTGTGTCATTACAGTAAATATCTGTACTTTGTTTAATCCTTCTGTCATCTTCTAAACGGCTTGCTTTTCTCGCTTTCTTGCAGCGTGAATGACCTGTAGAAATGTAGAATATTTTGCATACTTTAGACTTTTTTAATAAATATATATATAATTTACCCGGATTTCATACTGAAAGAGCGCATTAAAGCTGAAATTGGCCCTAACTCACTTGTTGACAACACCAAGAACCCATCACAGCTTTGTATGGTCCATTTTTTAATCGTAAACTTTTCAAGCAGTTGGTCAACATTCAAGACAGATGAAGCTGAAATTCACATGACTTAAGTTGCTTTATTTTTGCCTGACTTTTTTTTTTTTTTAAAGGTTACTGAACCCTCGTCTTCAGTCTAGTTTGGGACTGTGCGGTGGCAGTCTTGACAGTTTCGGTTTGGGTGCTCACTTGACTTAAAACCAGTAGATCAGAAATTTATTTTGCAATTATTTTTGTTGCAACAATAAAAAGTACAGATAGAAAAAGATATAACTTGTGCAGGTAGAGACGATGGCATCAGCAGGAGGGAAGATTAAAGCATTAAAAACAGCACCACTGTTTTAGTAGTAGTCGCGTTGGTTTCCTTGGCAGACGTGGGACATTCCTGCTCCCCCGAGTCATTCTTTCTGGACCACTAACTCTGCCTTGATATATTTTTCTCAAATGCTGGTACACTTTTATGTCAAGCACTTAACTTGGTTACCCTCACAAACAAAATGTAGAAATTCTTCAATCTTAGGCCAGACTGTGACGTTATCAAAATCTTTGTAGATTATCATTGCTTAGTTTTCTTTTTTTGTTGTTTATTGCAAGGTGAGATTCACTGACACTCTTAGGCTAAGTGTACTGTCGTTTATAACTAGACCTCCCCGTCCTCTCGGATGTCCTACCACATCACAGCTATATATAGGATGGGTCTCTGGGCTCCCTCTGGGCTCGCCTTGAATTTGACAAGCCTTTTGTGCATGTCTGCCTGCCTGTCTTTGTGCTTTTACATCAAGAATAAGGCCTTCTTGTTTACTGGAAAATATGAAACGGACAACCACAGGGAATTTTGCTTTAAGAGCTCTCAGTTTTTGTAATATTGAAAAGCAAAAAAGTTACATAAACTTACCGTGTCAATGTAAAACTGTAAGAATAACCATGCAATAACCAGCATTTTAATTTTGATTTAACAGAAACACAGTAAGGAGTCCGCTTTAACAACATCCAGCACTCTTTTTGCCACAGGGGCTGTTTCTAAAGCAAATTTGGTCGAGCTTTCTTACAATTTGATAGTTGTGTAGATGATTTTTATGCCTCTTTCTGTGTGAATGTTTTTTTTTTGCTGAAAGTGCTGTATGCTGTGGGTAAAAAATCCACACGCAATACAGTAGACTTTGGGCAAGGATAAAAAATTGTTATTAAAGAACGAGGCTTATTGGAAATTATAACATTTTTGTATGAATATATATTTTTTTAAATATTTCCTTCAGAAAGAAGCTTCAGTTTACCTGTCATTCATTACTGAACAGAGCCAATAATAGATTAGTACCTTTTATGAATTGTGGTGCCTGTGTTAATCTGTACTGCAGAAAAAAAAATTGCCTTTGCTTCCCCCGTGTTCAGATAGTTGCTGCGAACAACTCCTACTGACTCCTCTTGTTATTGAGCAGAGCCAGTGAAAACTGTTAACATTAGCTCTATCCTCTTTTTCAGTCTTCCATTAAAAATATCAGTTTAATTTTAGTCATATTCATCATAGGCAGAGTTCTTGCATCTTTTAACCTGTAAACTCTTTTTTTCTTTTTAACAATTTATGTCTGATTGCTTTTGAGTTTACCGTATAGGACAGATTTCTACCAATTACCTGTAGTCCTTGTTTTACCATAGATATCCATTGACTAAGCTAATACTGCCATAAACTATTTTTTATGATCTTTATTTCTATCTCTTAATAATCACCCTAACCATTAAGTTAACCCTTACTATTGATTAATAGGTTCAGGGAAGAGCAATTGTCTCCTTAAGTAAAATGAACTGGGCCTATCATACTCCTAGGGGTCAAAAGTGAATGGAAGACAATATTGCTATGAGGCTTTTTTCTTTATAAATAGCCACTGTATTCTAATAATCCTGCAACACAAGAAAGTAAGGACCGGTGTAAACAAATAAATGTAAACATACTCCTTCTTGTCCAAGTGATTAATAATTTTTTGGTCAAATAAGCCTCTGCGTCTTGCCTTTCTTTGTATGTTATTTATCTTGTTATCGTTCCAGCATTTATTTTGCTTTTGTACAAGGATTTGTGTGTATAGACACATGTGGCCACGATTGATCTGCACCTTGAGGTGTTTCAAAAGCGTGTTTGCGCATTCATGTGTGTTTTATTCTACCTCCAGTCACCCTCATCCACTACGACATGCCTGAGATTCTTTGGCGCACCCTAAAAATTCCTCACGCCTTTCTTTTCTTTCGTGGTTAGTTTTTTTTTCTCCTCAACTCCCCCGACCATGGAAATCACAACAGCAGTAAATGATATCTTTAGCTGGTTATAGTACATTGAGGCACCCATTCATTCAAAACACAAAGTGCTTGGAGACTTAAAGATTACTTTTACACTTTAAGTCAACAATTACAGTGCAGCTATTTCTGCACTTTCTTTGCCGTCATTGTAGACTGCCGAGACCCATCTTAAATCCGTGGGTTTGTCTTCCCAAGTGAGGCCTCAGTGTGTTTGTTTATTTGTTGTTTATTTAAGCTAAAGTCTGAAGCAGAGTTGTTGCTTTGTCTCGGCCATTTCCCGCCATTGACCAAACTCCCTTCGTCCCCCCCCAAAGCTTCCGCCTTCAGCTGTAATGCAAGTCCGCGACGGCTGTTTTGTTCCCCAAGCTTTCTTTGTTGTTTTTGCTTGTTTTCATCCAGTCATCAAAAGCTCCCAATTGTACCTAAATTAGAAAGTGCAACTTGACAAAAATGAGTTTCCAGATCCCATTCTATGTTCCATTATCAAGATGGATATGGATTGGAAGGAAATAACTTGTCGATCAATCCATGGATCACCTGCCCCTCGCTTTGTTCATAAACCCATCCGTGCTTTGTTTTACATGTGTCGTCTGCAGACGGTTCTGATTTGTAACCAGTATAGATTAGAAATGCCTCCAGTCTACTTATAGCTGACACACAAAAAAACTGTAGAGGTTCAAACTCATGCGGTCTTGACCCCACCACCAGTTTCTTGTTCCTCGTTTAAGGCTATATCCATGTTAGTTTGAAGTGGTTCAGATACACTGTGGTGTATGCATACATCAGACACATATTGTTTTTCTTTTAAGTGTTGTTGTTTTCTACATATGCTACCTCAATGTTGAGCATAATCAGACACCCATATGCATTCATTCATCATTCCGTACGTCTGTCCATCCATTTATTCACCAGCACATGTCGGTCCATTCGTTCATCCGTCCTTACATTCACCTTTGCATTCCTTGCCTGATATCGTGCATCTGTAGTATTTAACTTAATTTAATCTTTTTTTTTTGTTTATCTTACTTTCTTTATCTTACTTTAAAAAGTATGCTAATGGCTGGATTAGTTGCTTATAAGCTACACTATCTACTAGTGTTTCTAAATGAGATGAGGAAAATGATGAGGAAACTCATCATCAGCAACATTTGCTTTGAATTTTTTGTGCAAATGTTCCATCTAGTCCCAAAGTAAACGAACTGAAAGATAATCTGATGATTCTGTGTGCAAATGCTACAACAAATCTTTCGCAGCATCTGCTGGCTTTCTGCCTTTTCTTTCTTGAATATCCTGGATATCGTAGATCTGCTCAGATCTGTGCTGTCAACACAACACCAGTTCTTTTCAGCTGCTTTCTGCGTGCAATAATGAAAGCAGCGAGTTCCTCTGCATACTTACTCCTTCATATTGTGCTTCCTGTGGACTGTAGACAGACGTTCTGCTTTCCATCTGCGAGAATGCTTTTCTTGTGTAAAAACTCGTCCTGCCAGCTGGTTAATAATAATAATAACAAAAATAATCCTGATAAATGTATTCTGTTTTTATTCCCCCGAACATCTCTGGTGTTTTAGGTGTGATATCAGATTTTTATGCCTCTCTTACTTAAACATCCGTGCATGAAGATTTAAATTAGGATAAAGGCTCATAAAATAAATCTGCAATGCAGTCTCAAAGGTGTTTACTGCTTTACATTTAAACAAAAACACTTAGATTCCTATTACTGCAAGAGTTTGCCTATGAATGCAGCTGATCTTGCTGAATTTCAGCTATTGCAGCTAAAGCAGTGAGCTATTTAACAGGGTTGCTGCACAGAATAGTATTACTCTGTAGTCACATAACAACAGCAACAATAATCATACAGTCATGGACAATTGTTGTGGTAACAAATTATACGTATTTGTGCTTCTGGTGTAAATTACAATTTTTTTTTGTTTATTTTAACACCAATTTTAACGCTCTTTTCTATTATTTGTCCATATTATCAAGGTTAAATCTATTTTCTATGTCTTATATCTGAGTGCAGCAGTTTGATTCTCTTGTCTGTCGCTTTTGTAACAGATGGGCTTTTCTCATGAGCAGAGGGGGAGAGACGAGGAGGAGGAGGACAAGGTTGTAAATCAGGGTAGTGGAGAGAAACAGCAGCTTTTATGAGTGTTTACAGGCCTTTTTACTTTTAATGAGAAAAGACAGTATGGCTCTTCTTAAACAAAGAAAAGCTAGAAGGGAGACTCTGCAAACCAGATTACACGTACTGTAGTGCCTTTGAAACTATTTATACCCTAAACATATTTTTTTTTTTGTGATACACCAGCATTGAATATTGCAAAATTCTAAGCTGAACCACCAAATAATGTATGATAATCAGGTATAATTTCATCATAGTAACCTATGCGGCGAATTGCAAACTTTTTTAGCGGCTCTCCTCCCATAAGGTCAGATTTGTGGGGATGGTTGGCAGATCCTCGTCCCTGATCAATGGATCCCTGCAGCTCCTCCAGAGATACTATTAACCTCTTGCCTGCAGTTGATTAAGGCTTCTCTTATCTTAACTGGACTTGCTGTGTATTGGTAAGCTTGCTGTTGGGATATGGTTGTAACATCGATGAGTGCTCTGTGGGGTATTCGATGCTTTGGATGTGGTTTTTGAAACATTCGACTGTAAGCTGTAAGCGAGCCAGACTTAATTTTGCACACTGCGGTGGAAAGCAGCCTATACAGACAAGAGGCCCATCAAACCTCTGGCTGACGTCCATTTGGCTGTTGGAGCCTTTAAAGCTGCTTCTCTCTCATTCCGGAGTACTGCAGGAAACAGAAACGGCGTGAGAGAAGAGGCGGGGTGCTTGCAGCTGCTGCCTTTATTGTTGTTTTATCCAGACTGCCGAGTTTGCCTGACACCAACACAGACAAACATTCAAAGGTCACCGTCCTGCTCCATGTAACAACAGTGATCTTATTTCCGTCTATCTCCCAGTCCGCCGATAAGGAAAGTCGTTTTCCGTGGGTTTGTTTTTGAAGGTGTTTGTTTCCTTCCAGGGCGATAAACTGTTTACACTAGGAGGGTCTTACCCTCACAGTGACATGGTTGCCCCGCCCACAGAGTTGCTCTGTAATTAACCCCCCAAGATGCCCTCTCAGTTCAAAGACTCGTTCCATCCAGTTAGACCCCCCAAACCAAGGGATTCTGGGATTGAAAGTTGCAGTTGTCATGTTTATTTGTCCTTCAACTTCCCATTCCTTGCCCCAAGTTCGCAGCACAGACATCTGTGTTTGGGTCAGAAAATGACACGGCACCTCAAATGCACTCTCTACTTAGCTTTTGGGCAGCGATGCTTATTTTATTTATGTTTTTAGCTGCTGTAGCGCTCATCCTGGAGAGGAATAATTACTGTGAGGTTCAAGTAACAACTCTGTAGGGAAACTCCACAGATTTTTTATTTTTTTTCAAATCAAAGTGTGTTTACTTGTTTCAGGGAGCATTGCTGCTTTCACAAAGCGACCCTCTGGTTCCACGGGGAGTTCTGCCAAGTTCCCACAAATGATTTCAAGTCAAGCATGGCTTATTTAAGCAATAATTGTTTTTAAGTTTGAACAATTTGAACTTTTCGGAGGGACTTTCACTGCCCTTTATGTCGACACTTCAAAACTAAATATAGACACTGATGAGAGTAACGTAGAAATTGTGATTTAATCACAAGTGACACCTTTGTGTCATTCTTTATGTGGCCAAATGTTTTAATATTACTACCCATAAAAAACTGATGAATATTAATTATCTGATTTCTCCACAGTCGATGGGATCGATGTAATCTGGCAGTATACAGTTAAAAGCTGCGTTGATTTGTTTGATAAAACTACATTAAACTGTTGTGTCCCTCCACGGACAAATAAAAAATGACGGCGCGCCGGATTTGGCCCCTGGTCCAAACACACGTTTTGTTCTTGGAGAAAGTAGATACTACACTTAAGATAAAGTTTTCCAAACGATTGCCAACATCTTTTAATGCTGCATGTCTAAAAACAGGCAAAGATTTGAAGCTTTAAAGGATGGATTATCTGTTCTCAACCTGTTTTGGCTGAAAATATATTTTTTTAATACATAACGTCTGAAGTTCCTCTTAATACCACACTGATACCTAGAAGTAAAGCTGATGCCTTGTCTAACAAATTCAATGATTTCATCTGATCAAATTACTTAACAAAACAAAATAGGCCTACTCTTTTGTTCAAGTCAATCACCATTGCTGTTTAGTAGGGAGTGATGACACTAACAACTCAACTTTTTTCTGGTGCTGCAGGATATAAGCTGTTGTGTTTTTCTGCATGTAGCCAATAGAAAAAGACTTTGGTTGCAAAGGATGCTTCTTTGTCTCCAGATTAAAGGCAGAGATTCGGTTTTGGAAAACAAATGCAATAAACCCAAAAAATAAAAACATGCTTGACTTTTGGCTCAGTTTGAACAGTGTTAAAATCATAGACAAATTTGGAGTTAGATTTGCTGTTTAACTCCTACTACTTTTAATATGTGGTTACCCGTTAGCTTCCACCACTTTAAAAGAAACTCTGATAGTTTATATCCATTACATCCTGTCTTTAAATTGCTAGTTATTTACGATGTTTGAGGAGAAATGAGTCACTACTTTGAGCATCCACTTTGTTTTCACTCTCACAAACCTAAATATATTCCCCAGTATGCAGACTTGTTTTTTACAAGAGTCCAGAAACAACAGGGTGCCTTGTAATTTTTTAGACCAGGGACTTTCTGTTATGTCTCCATGTTTGGTACTGTTGTAGATGGATTTATGTAATACATATAACATCAGATACATTTTTATTTCATTTATTTAGTGGCCATTGTTTTACTTATCTACTGTTTAATAACAGGAGTGTGTTGTAATACCCCCCTAAGCTCTTAAAACCTTACATGTGTCATGTCACACCTCATCGACATACTGACCTTCTATGATCTCACCTGTCCCAACTTAAACACTTTGTAAAAAACAAAAAACAACAACATTACAGTTTGTACAGGCGGTCCTAAGTACACAATTACACCATCTAGTTTGTAGTATGCCAATCAAACAAGATGTTTGTCTGTTGTTAAGTCAGGGAACAGGATAATTCAGTGGTTCTTGGTTCATTTCTATCCCTCTGGGGAACATATTAATTCATGTCCAATTATAATTTATTAACTCAATTGATAATATTGAAGAAAGAAAAGGAAAACGTGTAAATAATTCGATGGTGTGTTTTTCAGACTAAAGTGTAACAACAAAAAATAAGTACTTTTTGAAATGGTGGACGACTTTTTATTTATTCTGTGAAAAATTTGCAACAGTATAGCTTTTATTTTTATTTATCAAAAGATTGTGAATTTGCATTTTGGCATTTAAAATAATCTGTTTATCAAATTCAGCTATAATGTTTTTTAAATCATTGGGTAAATATGAACTTAAGAAGCGCATTAACCATCCCAAATCCTTTCTCATCATGCTTGGTTTGCTTTAAAATAAAATCCTAAAGATTTGTTCTGTCTAATCATACTATGGAAAGGCAACGGTGTTTCATTTGCGTTCAAGTCATACACCTATTTAAAATGGCGAGGAAAGAAGTTGTTAGTGTAAATGAGCCAAATTTGATTTTTATAGAAGGATTCAAATATCATAAATTTGTTGTTGTAACAATTCAGACAACCAATAACTATTCATACCCGTAGCTGATTTATGTTCAAAGTAAAATCATTGTTAAAAGAAAATCTTGTACTTTTTTTTTCTGTGCTTTCCTCTCAGAAATGTATACCATAATTTATATAAACCGTCCCCCTAAAATGCTCTACTGTGATGGCAGCTTCCCATATTATCTTATTTAACATCGTTTATAAGGTCGTGCATAAATCTTGGCATTTCTTGGCAAGATAACGGACTTTGTGTTTTCCTCCGTAATCGACTCGGTTTCTCTGCACTTCTAAAAGTCTCGGTGTGGACTCCTAATGATTGCTTTCGCATGAGGAGTTGGTGGGTTCACGTGTTCATGGCGTCGTTTGAGAGGAGAGGAAGAGAAGTTTACTAGTCTCATGTGGCTTTAAGTTTATGATACTTCCAGGCAGCGCATTGTTTCCAAGGCTCCTTGAAATGTGAGCTCTCCACAAAATGAGTATTGTGTTCCCAGATACATAAGGTGTATATATATGTAAATACAAAACATCTTGAGTATTAATGTTTGACTGTGCCTGTGAATAATTAATACTTTTTATTTGTCCTTCTTATGCCTTGTGGACTTCCTATTCTCTCTCTGCCCGCCTTTGCCTCTTGCCCTGTTATGAATCCTGTTTTATGTTTTTGTTCTTTCAGTTCACTGCTGTTTCAGCGATTGGATGAAGAAAGCACCGCGGCCTACCGATATGGACCTGCAGCATCCTAGTGTTTCTCAACATTTGTAGTTTTCTTGTAAGTATTTACCAGAAAAAATATTTCCTGATAAGCTGTTTCCTAGCAACTCTGCTTTAAACATGTAAATCTATTTTGTGTGTATATACATATAAATGCATGCATTCTTGTAGAAAAATACTTTTTAGTTTTGGTTTAGCGCTTTATTCTTATGAGCCCTTGATGTTGTTTATTTATAGAAATACAGTTAAGACAGTTTATGAGGGTTACTGATGTAAAGTCACCTTTGTTTTTTATCCTTTTTTTTTCTTTGATAACTCGAGAATCTTCACAGCCTGACAGTGCTGTAGGGTTTCCAAAGAAACCCGCTGTGGTCGGGTTCCACATGGATGAATGTGGTCCCTGACGACTATCCAAGAGGTACTCAGGATTCCTTTCATTCTTCAGTGATCATCCATTTTGCTCTTTTTTTCCTCTCTCCTGTGTTCAGATCTGCAGCTGAGTCTTCAGAACTGCAAATTGTGAGCCGTGACGGTCTGTGACAGAACACCTAGTAGGTATGACATTCCCATGAAGCCTCAACATAAGGCTTTCAGTTTTACCTGTTTTTAAATTCTTATGAAGACTTTGAAAATTAAAAGCCAAATACAGTGTACTGCAAAAAACGATCTAATTTTTCTTTTTTCACCCATTTTTCTTTCATAACAATTGTTTTCAACTATTATATGAAAATATGATATGCTAAATGGAATGAAAATGGCTTTTTCAGGTGCTTTTACAAACTTTTTGCTTAAAACAATTACTTTAGTGGTCTTAGCATTGCCAACGATGACCTACTCTTTTTTATTATTCATACACAAACATCATAGATTCAGCAGTATTAATCCCCAATATGTTTTCTCTTGTAGGTCCTCTCCCTTGTGTTACAATGATGTCAGTTGACGTGACCAATCGCAATGGCCCTGCCGCCTCGCCTCCCACCTCTCTCAGCCTCCGCTCTTCGCACAATCAGCTACTCAGTTGTGATGTCATCAACCAAGGCTCTGCCACGCCCCCCAAATGCCGCAAAAAGTATGCGCTCACAAGTATCGAGGCTGCCATGGGTCTCGGAGAAATGGTAGCACCTTCAACACTGCCGCCGTCGTCGTCGTCCCTGCCGCCGTCGTCCCCGTCGCAGCATGCAGCCCCCAACAATCCTAAACTAGCCAAGAACGGGGCCAACCAGCTGCGTAAAACTGGGGACGACCACAATAAAAACACAACGGACCCTGAACCAGCAGACCCTGAGAGTGATACAGAACCTCTAACCGATGACCCCAATGTTAACACAGTAGAAGAGCAGAACGGTCACACTATCTTTAACAATTATGGAAAGGAGGAAGTGTTTGAGTTGAGTGCCGAGCAGCGGCCGGGTTCCACCAGCGACGCTGAGCTGGAGGAGAAAACAGAATCGGACGCAGACTGCAACATTTACTGGTCCGACGAGACTCATTTGAATGGCAACGCGGCAGATTTAGACTTTGACTTAAACATTGAGGCGGAGGAGCCTGATGACATAAGCATTCTGTCTGAAAAGGAAATCCCTTCAGAGATGAAGGTGGAGGAAGATGAGGTGATCGAAGAGCTGACGGATGAGGAGAAGAAGCCTCTGCTGATGATTAAAGCAGATTCTCTTCTGAAAGAGAGCAAAGTTTCTTTAGGCTCTGAAGTAATCTCCGAACTCCAGTCCAACCCTTCGCTCTTCCAATCAGAAAAGAACCCCAGGGTTCCTCCCCCGCTCTCCCCGCCAAGGCAAGACAGTCCAGAGGACACTCCCCTGCTCTCTGCCTCTTGCCCCTCTTCCTCCTCCTCCTCTCCAGAGACAAAGAAGGACAGGAGAACAGGAGCAAAGACAGACTGTGCGTTGAACCGTATCCAGAATCTAAACCCTAGTGACGAAGAGTTGAGCTGGACCACCCTGTCCCACGACAGCAACTCCCCTGAGGAGACAGGTACTCAAACAAACCCAAATTCCTGCTGTAAGGAGTTTATTGCACTAAACTTTGTAGCTTGTGTTATTTACTGGCACAGTGTTTGTAAGGCTGGACCTTTTGTGTGTATTGTAGTAGTTGCTCCCTCCTTCCGCTGACGACATGTCAATTTAGAGGAGTGGAAGCAGTTGTGCATTTATGAAACTTGTAGGTGGGACGGAATACCAAAAGCTGCAGCTAACAGTAAACCTAACTGAATCTCCACTGGAATGGGAACTGGCATTGTAACTTTATGGATAGTTGGCAAGTTGTTCCAATTGATAGAAAGCTGACTTTATCCTTTTGTTAAATGTCATGGGGATCCATCAGGTTTTTTAACTAGCATTTGTAACTTGTCACTTGTTTTGTACTCTATCTAGAGTGGCCAACTATCTAGAGCACACTCAAACTGATCTCATAAGAATTTCAGGGGGTGAGGTCCCAACTGCAGACACCAAACTCCCAATCCTCTCCCAGACTTAAATTCTGGATGTAATCTCTTATAGTTCCTGTTTGGTCTGCGTTACGTTTCACATCTCTGAGAGATCAAGGTTTTCCATTGGTTGCAAAATCATATTTTGATCTATCCGCAAAAATAGTGCAGTATTTTTTTTCCCAGTATGGAAGATGCACCATCACACTGTTTCCTCAAGAAGATTATTAGCCTTGGCAAAAGATAAATTTTCAAGTTTTTTATTGTTTTAGCCTTCATACTTTTGCATAATAACTGCTAGGTATCGTTGGATGCAGAGGCTTATTCATCCTAACCTAATTAAAGGCATCATCCCAATATTTTAGCTGAATTTTTGTGGGTGATGTTGTCTACAAGAGGATTTGTTTTCCATATAAATCTTGTTTTTGTTTCCCTTTATTTCCGGGTCTAGGCAAACACATTAACAATGGCTGAGTCAGTAAAGGTTTTTCTTTTCTTTGACCCATAATCCAAGCACCTCTCCGGAGCTCATTCATTTGCATGTTGCTGCAAAATCAAAGGCTGTGTTGTGACCTTTTATTCTTTATTTCTGTGCCCTTTGTTGAGTAGGAGAATTCAGATGTCTTGTATTTGGCTTTATAATTGCATTTTACTTTGCCATTTTAATAATTGCCTCGCTGATTTACGTCCAGGATCTGACTCTTTATATAAAAAGCTTTTAAGCAAATAGGACAGATCTGCAACAACATGTTGAGACTAGTATGGCAATAATATCTAGATATTACACTCAGTGAGGACATATGGAATAATTTTTATCTAAAACATAGCTGGGTCTACTCGAGATGCTTTCTTCATTATAAGATAATACACTGGTATTAATATACTTCATCAAAGATTTTTTTAAGACGGGCCTCATTCATTTTTGTAATTCTCTTTGTTTATACAGAGAACACATTTCATCACAAGGCAATTTTATGACAATAATAATTTAAAATAGGTCATTCATACATTTCAATTAACCCCAGTTATTAAACATTGCTTAAAGTTCCGTTTATTTTTCAAATTAGTTTCAAAGTTTTACAATTGTAATGTGCTAACATAAAAATTGTCAATGTACAGATTGTAACATATTGCATCTAGTCACTGTCTTACAGCATTTATTCCTCCTCGACCATCGTACAGTGACAGTAGACAATGGATTCTGTTGTCGACTTTATGGCAGTCCCTCATACAGAGCTTGCATGTGGCGACAGTGAAAAGGAAAAACTTGTAACAGGAAGCAACCTCAAGCACCCTCATCTTCCACGACCAACTGGGGGTTATAAAGGATAGAAAACACAAATACAGTTGATGTTAAACAAAAGTTAAAACTTAATAAAAGAAGAACTGCATGGAAGTAAATGCTGATACTTATCTCTGTGTCCTTTGGTGTCTCCTTCATGAATGGAAGTCATTCTGTATTTGGAAAATACGTACCTAAATCACCCTAATTGTGTCTGTTGAGGGATAAATACTTCCCTAAAGGTGGGTCCAAAGAACTTTTCACATTGGTGGTGGTTGGATGTGCATTGGTTAAAAGATCTCAGACCTGAAGATGAATGAAACTCATGACGGAGACTCTGTTTGTCTAAATTACCAGTTGGTAAGATAGAAAATGTCCAGGGAGAGAATAACCATATATGGAGCGGGATTATGTTGTATGTTGAGTCCAAGGATAGGACACTTACTGTTTACTGTCTCCAGATGTGACGCTTTTTGTTTCTTCTCGGATTTGGCTCTTTTTGTTTGTTTCTATGTAGTATGATTACATTTTTTTTGTCTGTTTATTTGTTTTGCAGGTTAGGCAGAAAGATGAAAAGTTCCTTAAGAAACTATAATGACATGATCGACTTTATGCAGGCCACCCTCATGCCGTTTTATAAAGCAAAATTTATAATATGGACATAATTCTGTGTATTGTAGATACATTTTTTGTATCTATTTGCTTGATTCTAGGCTGATATTTTTACAAAGAAAATGTATATTTTTCTAAAGGTTTGCATGCCAACACTCACACAGAGCTAGTTGTATTTACCATCCGTAATGAGTGCAGATAATAATGCTGCATTAAAAAATATTTATTTTTAGTCTTTCTGGTTAAAGAAATCAATAATTGTCAACGACATGACCAAAATTACTTGGCACTTTTTTTGTTACATTTGATTCCTCTGTCTGCTTTTATCTAAATTAATTCTGAATATAGCTAACTTTGATCATTTAAACTATACAATGTTGCTGTAAATGTGTCCTGGTAGGTTTTAGTTATGTTGGATTCACTGATAAAGAAAAAAACGTATCAGCTATCTGTTTCCATCGAGCCTTAGTGCAGCTCTTAGAGTTGATCAAACAAGTACATACAAGAAAACAGTTATTAATCCCCCCCCCCCAAAAAAAAGTTTTTATTTTTGCTTTGTTTTACGTTACTGTTCACAAAGCGTTTTATCTACTTCTCTTCATGGTTTTTCTAATAACTTAGTTTTATAGTCCTATCCTCTTTCAGAGCGGTTGCTACTAACCACAGATCTATTCGTATTGTTGTTCCTTGTCAACATTAAGTTACAATAACAGGCTAAATTTCTCATTTAAGCCCATCAGACAAACGAAATGCTTCAATCTCTTTTAGCCATGATCTCTGACACCGTTCACTGTTGAAAACCAATTCGTCTCCTTCAACTTACTGCTCCTTTTTGTTTCTCCCCTCTCCGCTCCTTGATGACTCACTATTATGTCAGGTTGAAGGCTCTGAGCATCTGTGTTGTCTCATTACTTTGTAAGTTTGATTGTCTTGGTTTCTGTTTGATCTCCAACTTAATCTTGGTGTTTTTGTCCATTTTAAACATTAACAGTGACGGCTCTGTTGTTGGCTTTTCACTGATTAGCTCAAGTAAAGTACAAAAATAGATGTTAAAGGTCATATATTTTTACATATTGGTATCAGAAAACAAAACGTAAAGCAATTAGCATAAATTAATCACATTTTATTTTTCTGCACTTTTCTTTAGGTTATTATAAAAAGTCTTACTAACAGGCCTGTATTAAGCAGTACCTGCATTACTATGTATGGACTGATAACATATAATTTTTATTAATTACAAGTATTTTTGGAAAGCAATATGCATAATTTTGGATTGAAGGATGGAGTAAGCAACTTTACTTTCATCAACGATAACGGAAGCTGCAGCACTAAACAATTAAAAATTTTTTCCCCAAAATGGAAGATTTAGATTTATCCTAAATATCTTTCCAATTACTAATACTACATAATTATAAATGACTTGGGTTTTCTTTCAGCTTTGGTCAGTTTTGTTATTTATAAAAATAATACTAACTTCATTTATGCATAAATGCCACTCGTTATCATGCTCATTTAAACACAATTCAACCCAACACTGTACAACTAATTAATGTTCTAAACATAATTATTGGTGACACCATTTGATAACTTTCAGCTAAATGTTATTCTTTATGTGTTTTAAATGCTGTTTTCCTTTCAGTTCAATTCACTCTCTTGGAGAAAAAGACTGACTACACTGCTTATGCAAAAGTTTTTCAACACTACATTTGAAGTTTTCTGTTATTTAGTTAAGTGAAGACTTCTTGCTAGAAGGTCAGCAACGAAAGCTGAAGCCTGCAGATCCTTTTCTTTGTGCTGATCTTTGTGCTTTCACTGAGCTTCATCCTCTAGGAAATACCTTTTAGTCTTTTAGCCTTTAATGTCCAAAGGCAGTAGACCTCTAGCTTTGGACATTACAGACTTAGATGAAGATGTTTCCCACATACAGATGGAAAAATACAGGCATGTATAACTGAAGAGAGACGCATGTGTCCTATTTATGAAATTTCCTCACATTTTTATACATTCGCGTGCTTATTCTGTATCTTTTACAGAAATAAATGGATTCTCCTTATAACTGAGAGACATTGCACCTCTCATTTGAAACGTTTTTTTTTGGATAGTGATGTACAATTAAAGCTCCTAAAAACAAGAGAAAAAAACCCAGATGACATACAATCATTATTTATTACTGTGGGTCACTTAGAATCGATTACGGTTTCCACTTGTTTACACATAAAATTACAGATTTACTGATGTTCTGTGCCATTTAACGACAAGCATCAAATCTATCAAAAATCAAAACCAAATCAAATTGATTTATGTACAATCCTTCTTTGCATCATCATCTGCAGATGTTCCAAATTTTTTTGCGTCTCCAGTCCCACACCATGCCACAAAGCGCTCCACTCTGTACTCAGCTTCTTGTACATCTCTGATACACCCGACAACTGCAGATTCATTTGAGTATTGCTGTAGATGACAGGACCCCTACCTGCACTGAAAGTCTGAAGTGTATAAAGTGAAAAACAATAAAATAATACATTTTTGTATGTTTTTGGAAATGGCATTTATTTTTTAAAACTTTTTCAACCTTACCCGCTTTAAAAACGAACCCCTTATTACGCAAGAAAATTTTTCTGTAAAGCAGATGTTTTGTTTAATTTCATGAGAGGCTTTTAATTCCAATCGTTTACAATGACCTGGTCCAAGAGTTGCCACTAGAGATTGAATAAGGACTATTTTAAATGGATGCAAAAATGTCAACGGGAGAGAAACCTTCTCTCTTGTGTTTCTCAGTCTCACAATATCTCTCTGAAAAACCTCAGCTCTTCCTGGCATCTCTGCTTCATCTGATGTAAGACGCATTGAGTGCCGTCACGACAACAGATTCAAGTTAAAGGGAATGTGGAGAAACAAAAAAAAAGAGTCGTTTATTAAAGTATGCTTGTACTGCATTGTAAATGTATTACCCTGTGCTTAGATGTGCTCGTTTGGGACCAGAAAAAGGGCGATAGGCTTCATCTGACACTCTGTTTAAAAGAGACGACAGTAGCAAATCTACCTCAACTGCAGGTGATGCACGACCTCTCTCAGTTTTCCCTCTGTCTCGCTTGCACTTCTCATCTCAGGCGCTGTTTTAGCCTCTCACGTTAGATTTGGTTTTCACTGAAATTCTCTCTCGTTCTATTCGAATACCCTCCGACCACCTACTGCTCTTTTCTCCTTCATTCCCCTCAAAACCATCTCTTGCTGCCCCCCTCTTCTCTCTCTCTTGCTCACTCTGCCTCTCTCTCTTTTTTTGTCTGTCTGGGGTTTTTGCTTTGATTACAGCAGCAGATTTCTTGGCTGTGTGAGAGGAAGCTAGCTAACTATGATGCTGGGGAAAGACTATATGCTGGCCATTGTGATTGTCAATTATGAGGGTAGGTGGATATGTCGGGGTCGGCTGGAGGCTTTACTGTGGGGTTAGAGTTTGAGCTCTGTCCGATCGTAAATGTGCAGATTCATAGCTTTCATCTGTGTTTCTTCCAACATGATGTTAATTTTGTTGTCTGATCTATGCATGCAGCATTGTTCTACTTTTAAGGGACTATGATGGAGGGTCAGTTTTTGCCAGGGTGTGAAAATATGTCTTTAGATGTTTTAATCCCTTCTCCTCCTCTACTTTTCAGTGTTATTGCATGGAACTGCATGCTAACTGAAGCTGTCACAAAATCTGTTTTTCATCTGTGGCATATTTTAATCAGCATCCTACAACAGCATCATTGCATGCGTGCTAAGTCGTTCCTCGTTTTCCACGGTCCTTGCAGAGGCTGCCCGCTGCTGGTGTTGAACCATGATGAATCCTCCGAAACCTTCAAAACAGCCTCTGTTCTGCTCATGTTTTCTCTAAGAAATTTCTTTCTCCTTAATGTAAAGCATAATCTACTTCAACTCTTCCCGTGGTGGGCTGAGTTCTCCGTCACACCCCTTCCTCTGCATCACACCAGACAGTCAGCAGCTCTCCGTTGTAGCCTTATTTGCTCTGACCTATTTTCTGCTCAGCTTATAGGACTCCATCTCCAAACAGATTATGCTTCACGGTTCCTTGCTCTGAAACACAGCAATAATGTCTAGATGAGCACCTTGTGTTATGAAACTATTCCTGGGCAGTGTGCATTTAAAATTAAGGGAGAAATTTAAAACAGGTAATTTAATCTTAGCTCTTAGTAAAATAAATGACTGTATGTCTTCCTTCCAGTATTGACCTTAAAACTTTTCTTCATATAACTCCTCACCAGGTCCTCTATTTATTCTAAAAAAACAAACAAAAAAACACCCATATAGCATGATGTTGCCACCACTGTTCAACAGTGAAAGTGGTGTTTTATGATGGTGTGCAGAGGTAGTGTTCTGGCTCACAAGTGTTTTGGAAGTTCAATTTATGTTTCCAATAAAAGCTACATTCAAGGGACCCCAGTCTTTCTCTGGGGACCAAAGTCAAGGATCCATTGGGAAAAGTGCTGTTTTTAGGTAAGGTTTTAGTTTTAATGCTAAGGTCTGACTTGATGATAGGTTAGGTTAAGCATGAATAATGAATGGAAAAAAAACATCAAAAGAAATCAGTGCAAAGTCCTTGTGGACATACAAACATTTTGATGTTTAAGAACATGTTTTGCAGTTTCTTCTCAATCAGGTCTGGCTCGGTCATCATGATAACATACAGCCTGCTGTCATGGCAGTATGTTTCATCAACATGTCCTTCCCATCCCACACACAAACATTCAGGGGTTTGACAATGAAACTGAAACACCTGGTTTCAGACCACAATAATTTATAAGTAAGGTGTGGGTCCACCTTTTGCGGCCAATACAGCGTCAATTTGTCTTGGGAATGACATATACACGTCCTGCACAGTGGTCAGAGGTTTTTTAAAGCAATTCTTCTTGCAGGATAGTGTCCAGGTCACAATGTGATGCTGAAGGAGGAAAGCACTTCCTGACTCGCTCCTCCAAAACACCCCAAAGTGGCTCAATAATATTTAAATCCGGTGACTGTGCAGGCCATGGGAGATGTTCAACTTCACTTTCATGTCCATCAAACAAATATTTCACCAGTCTTGCTGTGTGCATTGGTGCATTGTCATTCTGATACACGGCACCATCTTCAGGATACAATGTTCAAGCCATTGGATGCACATGGTCCCCAAGAGCGGTTCGGTAGTCCTTGACGCGCCACTATTAGCTTTATGAGTTGCAAGAACCTGTGATGCAGCTCCCCATCTTCTTATTTACAGCTTTGGCTAAAACCTCCATTTCCTGTAGACAAACATGTGTGTGCTTCTCCGGTAAACTGTGTGCGTGCGTATTTTCCGTTACTAAATGTCCCGCTCCTCTAAACATCTTGCTTCCTCGTAAATTATGGCTCCAGTCAATTTCTCCATGAGGGGCTGCATTCTGTTCGCCGACAAGGGCTTCAAGAAATACTGAACATACTTCTTATTTTCTGGTAACATTAAATGAGACGACAGGTGTTTTTAGTATTTATAAATTTTACAAAACACATAAAATATGTCATAAATCATAAAAGTTAGAGATGTAATAAATAAAGTGTTCCTATGGACAGATGATGAGGTTCATCTGGTGCTTAACGTGACTGAATTATAAAACCACAGACATTGACTGGGAATCATCCCAGTTAAATCACCTGGATATATACAAAGATTCTTGGGAGCCAAAGATCTTTTTAGACGTCTGCCATAATAAAAGCCCCGTTGATATTTTGTCATTCTGTGGTTTTTACATTTTTTAGCAGTTGTTATGTTGTGCATTCACTTCTGCTGATTTCTGACATACTCAGCATCATCAAGGGATTCATTTTTTCTGTTTACACAACAATGTACACAAGAACATTTTCAAACCATTACACTCTGACATGTTGTGCAAATGAACGAAAGACGTAACCAAGCTTTTCCGTTTTCACTGGAAAACATGGTGTAAACAAGGGTGCTTGATTAGGGCTGCTGAATGTTTTTCAGTGGGTAATTATCTGGCTTACTAATCTTGCAAGCCTTACCTTTTAAAGTCATTACAAGTATTACAAACTTCCTCTGAGGAAAAAAACGTCTTTCAAAATAAGAATTATGTATCTTGAGAGCTGATTGCGTTCTCTATCAAAGTTGTCCTTTCCTTTTCTCTCCCACAGCCAAAATAAGCTATTGTATGAAATCCAGTGTTACTTGTGCATTACCAAAGTTTAGGTGGTAGACCTTGGCTTTCTAAATGTAATAATGTCTCATGCCGAGCTGACTAAACCGTGTCTGGCCTCAAAAAAAAAGGTTTTTGAACGTTAAGTTGGTGAGAAAATCCTTCATGGATCCAAAACCTCAATAGGAGGTTAGTCTTTGTCGCTCACAAGAAGATGAGCAACCTGACATCTTGTTACTGTAGTTTTAAAACTCAGCCTTATTGGACTGATGTGTGTAACGAGTTGCATTACCACCTCCAGTACCTTCTCTATACATCAACCCGAGCATACAAAATAAGAAATGTTTTCGAACAACAGTTTCCCAACTCAGGAACACAGTGACTAGATGTAGGCAAATTCAGAAGGCGTTTTTTTGGGAGATGCGTATAAATCATACCATACTTTTGCTGAGTTTTCATATGCAAAACATTTGGAACTCAACGTTTGGTTTAATTTCCACTTCGCTTCACCTATTACTTGAGAAAAATGAGGCTGAATACTTGTGCTCACTTACAATCTCTTTAATTTAGCACTCCTCCCTGAAACTGTCGATGATTTAATCTAAACTCAGTATATGCTGCAATCAAGTTAGTTAGACTAGTAGATGCTTTCATTTTATTGCAACATTGGTTGTTCAGTGTAACCACGTTCTATTAAGGGGTTGCAGTGGGCGGTCCTTTTGATTTATGATCAAATTTTTTAAAGAAAAGCAAGCAAAGAATCAAAACAACTAGCGAAAAAAGCTTTCAAGAAGAAGCCGACAACATTACAAGATTGAGAAAGTGATCTTAAGCCTTTGCATCAGTCGTGTTGAGGCTGGTCTTCTCCGGTCATGTTTACAATATGTCTGTTAATTGTTTTGAGTCGGAGCCGAGAGCCTGCGTGTTTATTTTTTCCATGTGCTGTTCTGTCTATTTCTGCCTGTATGATGACTTTTAATAATAAGCTCTAAGACATTGTTTGTGTTTGTGTGTGG
Source organism: Orestias chungarensis (assembly GCA_032876305.1). Taxonomy (NCBI): domain Eukaryota; kingdom Metazoa; phylum Chordata; class Actinopteri; order Cyprinodontiformes; family Cyprinodontidae; genus Orestias; species Orestias chungarensis. Next base: position 1,511,716 of record JAVLVB010001120.1, read on the forward strand.
GGTTGTTCCATAATTATGTCAACAAGTTTTGTCTTAGTTGCCTGAGAACATGGAGACACGGTCTGTTAAAAGACAGCTGGAGAGGGATTTTATAATCTGCTGATTCAGCGCAGAGACCAGTTGGATCATACAGAACAATAACTTTCAGAGCAGTCGGAATAGGGAGGTTTTTGTATTTGGTTATTTTATGTTGTTTACCATTGTCACTGTTGGAGAGTTGCAGTGAAAAGATGAATTTGGGTATAGGAATCCGTCAATACTTCTATTCTAACTTTTACGTTTTCAGGTTCATAAAAAGGACTGTGAAGACAGAACTTGAAAATTTGTTATTTTCTCTGTAGATATCTGGAGTGAGCAGACATTCCAGACCGATCCCGACCTTCCTCCAGGATGGAAGAAGATCACGGACATGGCCGGTATCTACTACTGGCACATCCCCACAGGCACCACCCAGTGGGAGCGGCCCTCCATCCGTATACCGCCGCCCGGACAGACCGAGACAGCGGCCCTGGCTGACCCTACGGCCCCCGCTCCACGTAAACACTCCCAGGGCTCCCTGAGCCCCTTGGCCACTCCAGACCATGAGGTGGGAAGCAAGAAAATAAGCCGAAGCTTTAACGCTGGTTTGGTTTTGTTGTTATCATTTGTGTGTGTGCTAAAATGATTAAAATGTGTCAAAACTTTACTCAGATTATAATTTTCTTATTTATATGAATTATAAGTAATCAGATATATATTTAAAAAAAAAAATGTTATGTAAAGAGAGTCACAGAGCAGAAAAGAGGCTTTATTAAAGATAAAACCTTTGTTTTAAACAAGTTTTTATTTTTTATATACAGTCATCCCAGGCGGAGATTTTCTTTAGGGCATCGACCCGCTCGGGTAGCACGACCTCTGACAGTTCGGTGGAACCTCTATTCACTCATGAAGCCACTCTCCCTACATGTGGATTTGTCAACAGCTGCTATTTTGTAAGTATTAGGGTATTTTTTGCTTCTCTTTGCACAAATGTTTGAAGGTCTCCCGGTTGTGGAAAATATCTTTACAATAAAAATGCTATGTATTTGTGTCTTGCAAAGATAAAGCAATAAATAAATCTGAAACAGCTCTAGCTTGGTTAGATAAGGCTCTGATAAATATGCTTTATTGTGGGGATGGTTTGGTTTTTCACAGAGAAACTTAAGTGTTTTGAGCTTTTTAAGACTACAAATGCTAATCTATGATCCTTTGTGATCCATGCACATTTTCCTACACACAAAACTGTAAACAGGACTTCTTTCAACTCTCTTTTTACCAGTTCATTTAAAAAAGCCCTGGCTTATGCACACTAAATAGCATGTAATAATTGATCATGTAAATTTGCCTTATTTGTAGGTTGATTTGTGTAATACAGAGAACCGCATGACAGCTCTGTTATAAAATGATAAAAGCAAAACAAAAATGCCAAAATAACAAACAGAATCTTTGTTCTGGCCACTCTTGCCTACAACAGGTTGTTGAGTGCATGAATCTTTCATGTTTTCCCATCTAAGCTGCGGTTCCCTACAGCTCCTCCATAGGTACCTGAAGCCTCTTTAAGTTTTGTTCTTTATGTTCTCCAACAAAACTGTGAGGCCTTCTCAGAATAGCCTTACTGGTACGCCTGGGCTCTTTTGCCTCGTTTCCACTCAGAGGTATGGTTCAGTGTGGTTCTGTGCACTATGTTGTCTGTTTACAATGTAAAAGCGGCCCATACATCACACAATTATAGGGTCCCCATCTACTGTGTGTTCATAGGAGAATAGTACAATAATGGTGCCTGAATGATTTGTTTTACAGAAAAAATGTGACTGCTTGAAAAAAAGAGGAGACGTGCGTCACATCTGGATTCACTTTAGCATTTGGGCTTTGGGTTTAACCTTTCCTGTCCCGTATGAGTCCAACTGTCAGTGGAAACAAACAGCTGACTACACCAGACCCTAAATAGCTCATCATACCCGTCAAATACTATTTAGGCGATTTTTGAGGGTAATTGGTCACACTGGACTTTTTGCTATATCAGGTAAACATGTATTGACTGTTAACATTGAAAAAAAAAACGTTTCTATTGTGTTGGTCTGTCGCAGATGGAAGTCTCTGGTTTTAATGTAAAATATGGTGAAAATTATATGCAGTGATAGCTTTACAAATGAATGTGTATGGTTTTTGTTTAAGTTGTCAGAGTGTTAATTTAGGCCAGCTGCCGAACACGGCGACGCTACATCAATCCACCCGTCAATCATGCTGAAAGATGGATTGAAGTTAAAGGAGGAAAGGAGACTGATAGAGAGCAACAACGTCCAGATAAAATATCGATCCAGTGACAATGGACTGATGTTGACGGCTAGACGTGACCAAATGAGATTCTGGCATATCAGTCTGTTGCGAGTAAACCTGCATCTTGCTACATGAAAACAGTAATGCAGTTTAACATGCCAACAGTGCTATGTTTTAATCAATGTCTCCTTTTCTTCCTCTCTTTAGCCTCGTTCCACATCTCTACCGGACACACCAGATCAAGACAGTCTTTCTCAACATCATGAAGATGAAGACAAGGTAGGAGACATGAAGCTTACTGCCTGCTCCCCGCATTAGTAATCACTTGTTTGTTTTTGATAACATTTATGCAGGTGATTCTTTTTACTGGTTAATGAATTTGCATTACTTTGCTTCTGATTTTGCAGTTCAGGAAGAAAGTTAATCACGGGCTTTCTAGTGAAATGTGTTTGTTTGAACCCTGAAAACTGATGTAGCATAAGGCCTAATATCAGACTTTATTGGAGGTCCTCCGAAGTTTCCCAAAAATGTGAAGTAGTTGATACATCTACATACATTTTAAAGTAATGGCCTTTAAAATAACGAAAGGGCATCATGATTGGTCTGAAATGTTTCCTGAGGGTTTCAAATGTTTAAAACTTTGCAAATGATTACATGTGAATTTATATACTAGGTACATTATTTATTAATCAATTGGTTGATTTTCATGGGGCAAAGTAAAATTTTAATAAGGAGAAAAAGACAAGGGCGCTATTAGAGCAAATTTTTAATTCCATATTTCTGAATCCTGGTCTTAGTAGTGCTACTCTATCTATTTCTATGCATGTCCTATACCCCCTAGTGGAGGGAATAAGTATTACAGGTGGTAATAGCCACTTTAATAAAAAACTGAGGACGTTGATCTCCCCTTTTAAAAGTTTCAATAAGACACCAAGTACCTTTTAAAATGACGTGGGAAAGTGAAACTAGTTAAGTTAAAAAGTCTGTTTAACAGAATCAAATAACAAATACCAAATGTTTTTCTAATATATAGAAAAACTGGTGAAATGTTGGGAGGGGGGGTTTCTTGTCAGGTGTGACAACTTGATTTGATTTGATTTGATCAGATGTGCATTTCTTGCATTAGAGTAATTTTTACAGTCTAGCTACTCCTGGGAAGGTTAATCTCTAGGGAAGGTTAATCTCTAGGTTGAAAAGAAGACATAGCTATTGAGCTTTTTCCTCACTGATTGATGTCTTTGGTCTTGTTTCTGTTCTTGATGTTCTTTAAATCGAGGCCCGATTTGTTGCTTTTTATGGTCTTTTAGCTTATTCATTTTCTTTATGCATGTTTTTTCATACCACAGATGTTAGCATATTTGTTCAGATTGAGCCTGGTTGGGTTAAGTAAATATTTTCTCCTAATAAATAAAATCATACCTTTGAAAACGTTTTTTGTGGATATTTAAAATTTGTGCGATGTCAAATATTTAAAGACATTTAAAAAAAGATGGTTATTATGACAAAATCTATAAGGAGATAAATCCTAAAAACTATTGAGGAATTTTTTATTGTTTATATGTACTTGGTGAAGTCAGTATTTCTATTTTTAGTGATATTCAACTAAAAAGCATCTAACTGTAACAAAGTTATTAAAATGAATATATTTTCAAGTAGCATGTTTAGTATCAAGTTTTAAATGCACTAGTTTGCTTCTCATTACAGCACCCTAGGAGTATGGAGGAATCTTGTTAGATTACAACCTATATCTAAAGCCGACCCAACTTTATCTGTGTTTGTGTCTTAATGCTGTGTGTAGAAGAAGGTGTGGAGTGAAATTGGAGGAAAAATTGATAGTGAAGTGTGGAAGGCAAGTATTAATCACTCAGCGTCTTCGACGCCTCCTTTTCGTCTTTCCTCCCCCTCGCCTCGTTCAAACTTAATATGCTAAAAGTCACTGCTTGGGCAGAAGCATGCGTGGCTGATGCTTCACCATAAATGTCACCTCATTAAAGAGTATGTTATCTGGCTGAAGTAACACTCTTAACTGTTTTTTATTATTATCATTGTCTCATGTAAATAAAAAGAGGGCTAATCTTTTCATCCTAATTGCACCGTTGTGAATGTTTTTCGCACACAGAAAATGCATATGTGTGTATCTGATGATTGTTAACTTTTGTTTCTCAGTGTAGCATGTCCCACTATACAGTGCAACCACCACCGTTTTCTCATCTAACAAGGGCTGTCTGGCCACACTGGATGCATGCTGTTACATGAGAGACTTCCACGATACTTGCATTTTGTTTTTACAATGGTTGCATCTCTTAGGTTTATCACCCCCACCATCCCACCTCACTGGGATTTTCCATCCATTAAACTCTTCTAATGAAAAAGAAAGAATGCCCTCTCTAAAGTCCAGACACTGAAGATAAAGTCAACTAGTTTTTACAAGGCTGGGAAAATATTTAAATCAAAATGGAAATGTTTAGAATATAACAGAAAAGATTCCACCCTTTGTTTTTAAATAAGGTTGAACCGACAAGAAAGAAACTGTGTGTGAAATACTGCAAATCAAAAGCTTGTGGAAGGCAATAAGAGGGGAATTTTGCAACACTGCTTGTATGAGTTTGTGCACAACTGTGTTAAGATCCCACCTCACTGTTTCAGCCGTGTGTTTGTTTATTTGCCTTTTTTTTAAATGAATATCTCTGTGCTTGTCAGTTTACATGTTTGGTTTGGTTTTGGCTTTGCTGTGTTGTGTCTAAAGGTAGTTGTTTCAGAAGTAGTTTCTTCGGCTTAACCGTTTTAAACCTGAAATTTGCAGCTGTTTTTTTCATTCCTGGCAGCAAATTATGACACCTGAGAAGCAGGTTGTGGTATTTTATTGCAGCACATAGAGCCGTGCAACCTCTGACTTTGGAGTGAATTTGCTCCGTCGATTCGCCTCTGAATAGTGACCATGGGGAGTCTGTTGTTTCACTACACTTTAGTGAAGTGTGAACGGTTTTTAAAGTTCCTTCCTAAGAAACTGTGGTGTCCTTTTGACACCACAGAAACCAGCATTTGAGCCACTACAGAAATATTTGCTCATGCAACACACTTTTTATCCCTGTATTTTTACTCAGTTTTTAAATAAAAAAAGAATACTAAGAATACTAACACCTACTTAGTCGACAGGTGTCCAGATATCTACCGATATTTAAATCTTTTACAAAACAGTATTTTCTTATGTTAGTTTTTGGTAACCTTTAAATTAGAAATTACATGAATAGTAGTTGCTTGGATTGTTTTAATTGTTATATTTTTATATTTGACATTTTGATTTTTGTGCATAAGGACCTGCAGGCGGCCACGGTGAACCCTGACCCCAGCCTAAAAGAGTTTGAGGGTGCCACTCTTCGCTACGCTTCACTCAAGCTCAGGTAAACCGATTGTGAACAGCAGCAAAAAGAGGAGGGTGATGTTTCCCCCCCATGTCATTACCATTCCAGTTAATCTTTGTGTTTCTTCAAAAAATAAACTTTATTGCTTAGAGTATTCCCTAACTCATCAAATTATTTAATGCAGATGCAGGTGTTTCTTTGCTTTATTGATTTACTTATTTTTTAAACTGCCTTCTTTTCTTCTCAGGAACCGTCCAGTCACACAGGAAAATGAGTCCGGCAGTGTAGACAGTGACCCAGATTCTAAGGTGATGTTTATTTATTTCCACTGTTGCATCCTTAAATAAAGAACATAATTCAGTAGCTTTGCGTTCACCTTTTATTTTACTTTTTTATGCCGGTAATGGTGTCATTCTGTCATCTGTGCTTGTCTAGCTTGAGAATATTGCCACCTGGTGGAGAAATTATTTTTGTCCATCTGTGGATTGTCTCCTTTCGTGTTTAAAATCTCTAAATCCAGGATTTAAATGAGACAAGCTTTTAGCCTTTTAGGTTAATTAAAAACTGTTGCTTTGGCCAGCTGACTTATGTTTTAACGGTATTTTGTATACCGGCTCAATCTGCAGTGGGGTTCAGTGAGCCTAAGGTAAACTCAATATTTGGCTGGATTACTGGATAAGTTTTTTTTTTTCAAATTTAAACTGATGTTATTAAGCGTAATTAGCTGTTATAATATAATATAATATAATATAAGGTAAAAAGCTGAATGTCTAATGTGGGAAACCTGTTGTGTTTGTGTTCTATATAAAAATAAATACAAAGATGTTTTGGTAAAAGTGTTTGGATTTTATCATGTGTGATGAAAATATTTGTGTAAGATGCTGTTGCAGTTCTCAGTATTAAAACCAGTGGTGATTTGCTAAGCGATTGCCAGGGAATGCAAGCTAATGGCAAAGTGGCAATTTATGTGAAAAATGTAATGAGATACAAAATGTCTCAAGTTTATAGAAGCTGCTCTTCTACACCTCTATCAAGCGGTTCAGTGTCATATATAATGTATTTGCATGTGTTTTCACCATGCTCCTTTAAGAGCTGATTGTGTAACTCACTCATTGTCTATTCTTGGGTGTAGTGTTTTGCCGTGCGCTCTCTGGGTTGGGTGGAGATGGCCGAGGAGGACCTGGCCCCTGGAAAGAGCAGTGTAGCCGTGAACAACTGCATCCGACAGCTGTCCTACTGCAAGAACGACATCCGGGACACTGTTGGCATCTGGGGTGAGGTGAGGGAGTTACAGCTATATACAATATATGTTGGGCATTTTGTTTTGTTATTAAATATTTTACATGGTTAACGTAAAATAATGTAAAAATTGTATATTTTTAAACAGCAAAACAAATAATATTAATTAGTATAAAGTAAAATAAACATTTGATGACATTGATGGTCTAATGTGATATGAGGAGAAAGAAGAATGTAAAGGGAAGCCATGTTAGAGGGGAACTTGTAACTTGACAGAACACAGAGTTAGAAAGCACGTCTCTCTTTTTATAGCCCATTATCTTCCTCCCTTATTTTAGGATTGAATTATTTATTTAGAGATCTACTAAACATAGGAATACCATGGAAGCCCATTTCCGCCATACTGAAGAAAAATAAAAAAAAATTTGTATCTAAAATTATGATTTAGCCATCTAATTATTATGACTTAGTTATCTCATTATTATGAGATACTATCTCATTATTATCCATCCATCCTTCCATTGTCTTCCGCTCATCTGGGATCAGGTCGCGGGGACAACAGCCTAAGCAGGGAGACCCAGACTTCCCTCTCCCCTGCAACTTGGGGAGAGGGAAGGCGTTCCTAGGTCAGCCGAGAAACATAGTCCCTCGAGCGTGTCCTGGGTCTTCCTCTAGGCCTCTTCCCAGTGGGATGTGCCCGGAACACCTCACTAGGGATGTCCAGGAGGCAAACTAACCAGATGCCCGAGCCACCTCCACTGGCTCCTCTCGATGTGGAGAAAGTAGCGGCTCTACTTTGAGTCCCTCCCGGATGGCCGAGTTCCTCGCCCTATCTCTAAGGAAAAGCCCAGACACCCTGCGGAGGAAACCCATTTCAGCTGCTTGTATCTGGGATCTCATTCTTGACCCAAAGCTCATGACCATAGATGAGGGTTCGAACATAGTTTGAAGGGTAAATTGAGAGCTTCGCTTTTCGACTCAGCTCTCTCTTCACCACGACGGACCGGTACAGTGCCCGCATCACAGCAGACGCCGCACCAATCCGTCAATCGATCTCCCGCTACATTTTCCCCCCATTTGTGAACAAGATACTTAAACTTCTCCACTTGAGGCAGGACCTCCCCCCCGACCCGGAGAAGGCACTCGACCCTTTTCCGACTCAAGACCATGGCCTCGGACTTGGAGGCTCTGATTCTCATCCCGGCCGCTCCACACTCGGCTGCAAACCGCTTCAGCGAAAGCTGCAGATCACGAGCTGATGAAGCCAAAAGGACCACATCATCAGCAAAAATCACAGATGCAATCCTAAAGTCACCAAATCAGATCCCCTCAACACCTTGGCTGAAGCATGCATAAAATTTATGAACAGAAACAGACAAAGGGCAGCTTTGGCGGACACAAGCCCGACTTACTGCCGGCAATGATGACCAAGCTCTGGCACAGGTCATACAGGGACCTAACAGCCCCTATCAAAGGGCCTGGTCCCCCTTACTCCCGAAGTACCCCCCACAGGAACCCCCGAGGGACATGGTCGAAAGCCTTCTCCAGGTCCACAAAACACAGTTTTGGCGAACTCCCATGCACCCTCCAGGACCCTACTAGAGCTGGTCCAACGTTCCACGGCAAGGACGAAAACCACACTATCTCATTATTATTATGGAAGCAAATTGTTACCATATTTAAAATTAAAAAGCATTCAAGACTGCACATTTGTCCCATAATCCATAAGAAAACAAAGTTGACATTGCTTTTCCATTTTCAAGGTCTGCCTGCAAAGTCCTTCCAATAACTTGAAAATAGAACAAGCATTGTGAGCAGCGGGTGCAGCAGAGTTATGGCAGTAGCTGCTCTTCTTCAGCTCACTGCTGACTGAGCTACCCATCTTATTCGGTAGAGGGCAATGTACATATCTGCATTGCTTTACATTGCAAACGCGCTGAAATATTGATTTAATCGCTTTTTGGCATGAAACCGGGTCTTTAGCACATAATAATGAGATAGTATCTCATATTATTTATGTATTTATGTAGCATATCTGAGAAGCACCATAGTTTACCAAAGTGCTTTACATCGTAAAAGATTGAGCAATACTATCTAATTTATCTGAATTCACAGAAAAAAACACAAAAGTGATCCTGCTTGACCAGTTGTTGTGCAGAGACTGAAAAGGCTCCAAAGAAAAGTCATTACCTCTCATTTTATGCGTTTGGTTTAGAGTAAAAATAGTTTCAACCTTCATGCAAATAATGTTATTAAAAACATGGATGAAAAAATAAATCTGCACATGCAGGAAAGGAACCTTTATTGAACTGCCTAATGAATAGTTAGACACGTAAATATAGTTTTTTTTCTAAACCTGAAGATGCAGGGAGTCAGCACTGTTTGTTCATATATACAGGATTTAAATGATTTCTGAATCTCTGTGTACTTTTGTGCATAGGGTAAGGACATGTACCTGGTGTTGGAGAATAACATGTTGAACCTAGTCGACCCCATGGACCGCAGTGTGCTTCATTCCCAGCCCATTGCAAGTATCCGTGTCTGGGGTGTTGGCCGGGACAACGGGAGGTTAGTTTCTGTTGTTTTCTTATCTTTTTCTTGTTATTCCAATAAAAAATAGTTCTTAAAATAAACTGATTCTATTTATGTTTTCTATTTCTGTGGACATTCATTTTCTGTGCTTACATCTTTCTTTCTTTTTAACGTACGGTTTGGTTTTTATTTTTTGATAATTCCCCATTTTAGCGAAAGGTGATAGCAACTAATAAGGGGAAGGAGAGAAAATAGTTCCAAGATGCCATTGTTGGTTAAAATAAGAAAAGAAAATAAGAAAATTTGATCTGTTCTCTATCAAATTGCTGCAGCAGGCTTCACTCAAGGATGAAATCAACCTCACACTTCGATGCTGTAGGCTTTGTGACCATAAGAGGGAGCTGTTTGCTTCTTCAAACAAAACCAATAACCCAGTGTAAGGTTTTAGACCTGGTGGAGATGATGTGGAATTTAAAGAGTGGGAATTCCTTCAAAATCATGGCTGCAAAAATTCATTTGATCTTAAATACTCAAGTACAATTACACTGATCTAAAATCAGAATGTCTAAGGAAACGAACGTGTGTCTTATGCACATCTACCGATACGATTATGAGAGCAGTGACAATAGCTCAGCTGCAGCAAGAGGAGGAGGGGGCGCCATGGTGAGGGACCGAAGGGAGAGAGATAGAGAAGCTGTCACAGAGGGGGAGGTATAGTGAGTTGTACCAGGGTGCGGATCAGGTTAAAGGGAGCGCGGGAGTCTGCAGCATCGCTGATAATTGTTGCGGGGGTGTAAAGACTCCAGTTTTCAGGAATACGTTTTGAGCTCTGTGAGTATTTGATCCCATTGTTTTTCTTATCGTTCGTGTTTGCAAAAAGTACAAAAGACTTCAGATTGCAGAGGTTTCTACGGTGAGGTATTTCCAAGCAGATACATCTGAACTGTGTCTGTAATACCTGATTGGATGTGTGCTTTTCACGATTTTGAGGACATTTTGTGTCTGCTCTTCGCAAGCGGTTGCATATATAAATTAAAATATCTAAGCTATAGTAAACCTAATATGTTCATCTGTAGATTTATGAATTTCTTATTCACTTTGCTTAGATAATAAAGCATGTATTATGTTTTTTTGCAAATAGTATGTTCCATCAAATGAAATTTCGATCTTAATCCATAAAACTGATGATTACATTTGCCAATATAAGTTTCACATGAATGTTTAAGTCAATTTTTGGTCCGGATTTTTGTTTTTCTTCAGGAACCATTTTATAAGGAGGTACAAGAACAGCAAAGATATGTTTTTTGTTTCTTTGTAAGTTTATTGAAGTGGTAAATAATTAAATTAGTAATCATACTTGTATTACCAGCAGATGGGACGTCACCACATGTGAGTTTGCAGCTGCTGGACGGTTTTACAGTTTTAGTTAAAACTTTAAACATCCTTTAGAGTCTTACGTTAGCAATTATCTCAACTAACATAACCTACTCGGTAGTCTATCTATCTTTCCAGAATATGGATCCGTACTGTAATGCTTTGGAAAAACATTATTTTCTACTCTGGACTGAGGTTCATATGCTAAAAACATAAACTAAGCACTTTTATCAGAACTTCTCTTAGCTTTGTTTTTTGCTGCTGAAGGTCTTACTCTCTCTTAAATGTTTGGCATTGATCAATATACAAGTTACTTTCACACCTTAATGGTTTTCCGAACTTCTTCTTTTTTTTTTTTTTTGCAACTCACAAATACACAAGACGTCTTTGCTCATAAGTTCGTTCATGCTGGGTATTATTGTTTAATTGTGTTTTTTGACTCCTTAAGCTGTAGCTACAATGTGTGAATACCTGCTGCTCCTGGACAAAATCTTTTTTTCACCAAAACAAAACGTCTACCTGTAAAATTAATTCAGTGGACGTACAGTGTAATAGAGACGTCGCTGATTAAGAGCTTCCATCTTCCATCACCGCAGAGCGCTTTATATTCACTAAATCTAGTGGAGACACTACAGTTATGGCAAATTCCTGCAGTGTAACTGCACACCTCAGCTTTAGTCTTCTTCTCATCTTCTGCCTCGACTGAGAAGCACATAAGCGCCTGGACGTTTCTGTCCTTTCTATTGTTACACTCAAATGTCTTTCACATCTTTCCGGCACAATTCTCTTACTGCTACAAATTTTATGGCTCGGCATATTTGACCTTATTGTGTGACGGGAGTTAACAATAAGATTTTATAATCTGGAGACTCAGACACTGTCCTTTATGATGTTTAAAATTGCGCAGTGTGTTGTGGGCTGTATAACTTAGGTACAGTAAAAAGTAGATAGGATTTTAAGGTATTAACTGATTGCCTACCAGTAAGAGCTGATTAAACCTGTCAACTGATTTCGGTACATCTGTAGTAGAAGTTTATCTGCTGCAGGAATCTTCTCTTTTATTTGTCACTCCCAGCTCTGGAGGCCTGTAACAGCAGTAAAAATTCCACACGATTTTTATTGTTTTTCCAAACAGAAATCTGAAAAGTGTGGCTTGTAACACTGAACGTTTAAAAACAAAATGTCGTTTGTACGTAATGTTACTTACCACAACATAATTATCTCTGATCATTGTCCTGTCACCTGCTCTTACACATTGTGCAACCTCATCAGAACACAAAGGAGTTGGAGGTTAGACCCGCAGTTATTGCATAATGTAAAATTTCAACAGTACCTAAGCGCTCAGACCTCATTATTCTTTGACATAAATGATATTACTAAAATTAGCCTGCTGTACTGTGGGAAACATATAAAGCCTATATCAGGGGGTGCAGAATATCATTTCAGGCCTTACAGAAAAGAATAAATAAAACAGAGCAGATAAACTTAGAAAAGCAGATACATGCCCTGGCTGCTCAAAATGCAAGGTCACCCTCTCTAGATAAATACAGTACAATATGTGCACTAAAATACAAGCTCAATCAGATATTGTCCAGCAACATCAATAGAGCAGTCACTTATGTAAGACAAAAATACTTTGAATTTGGGGATAAACCACAAAAACTATTAGCAAAACAGTTAAAGAAGCTTCAGAGCGATACAACAATCTATAAAATCAGATCTGCAGGTGGCAACCTCTTCACCTCACATAAAGATATTAATAACATTTTTAAGTAGTTTTATGAATCTCTTTATACGTCCCATGCCACTGCTGTGCCCAATGACATGCAGGAATTCCTAGATAAATGTGACTTGCCAGTGCTTGACCAGTTGGATCATGACACCCTTATTGCCAAAATTACAAGTAAAGAAATTGCTAAATCTATTGTTGCATTAAAAGCTGATAAGAGTCCAGGCCCAGATGGGTTAGGGAATGAGTTTTATAAGCATCTTAAGGTCCCACTTGTTCCCTATTTATTAAAGTTATATAACCATGCATATGATGAGGGGTCCCTACCCCCAACATTAAATGAAGCAATTGTTACAGTGCTTCCGAAAAAAGGTAAAGACTTGGAGGAGGTGACCTCTTACAGACCTATTTCTTTATTGAACTCAGACCAAAAAATCCTGGCTAAAATACTAGCAAAAAGGCTTAACACAGTGATAAGTAAACTTGTACATTCAGATCAGACGGGGTTTTTGCCGGGCAGAAGTTCTTCCAATAATCTTAGGCGTGTATTCAATGTCATTTACTCCTCCAAGATAAAACAGGATTTAATAATTCTTAGTTTAGATGCCGAAAAGCATTCGACCCGGTCAAATGGCCATATTTATTTGCGGTTTTAGAAAAGTTTCAACTGGGACAAGATTTTATCTCATGGATAAAGTTATTGTATAAGAATCCAACTGCCAGAATATTTACAAATCAGACACTATCCACCCAGTTTAAACTCTGCAGAGGAACTAGACAGGGATGTGTTCTCAGCCCGTTACTATTTTCCCTTGCTCTAGAATCCCCGGCAGAAACAATTCGCACAAACACCCTGATATACACGGCTATGATACAAAATATGTTGCTAATACAATATCAGTTTATGCGGACGACATTTTACTGTATGTAGCGCAACCAAAAACCACTGTCCCAGCAATTCTTGATAAGTTTGGAACCTTTGCAGGTTACAGGATCAACTAGGGGAAAAGTGAATTATTGCCCATTAAATTAGAAACATATGAGTGGCTTGCATCTTTCCCATTTGAAGTGACTTCTGAGAAGATCACTTATTTGGGGCATTGTAATAACAAAAAAATATAGTGGTCTTGTGAAAGAACATTTTCTGCTACATGGTTTTCTGCCCAAATCTTTTTTCAAAAAGCTGGATGTCATAATTATGCCATTCATATGGAATAACAAATCACATAGAATAAAAAAGGAACATCTCTGTAAACCTTGATCTCTTGGAGGCTTGATGCTGCCTAATTCATGTATTACTATTGGGCCTCAAATCTAAGAATAATTTCTCTCTTGCTAAATGATACAGCAGTGCTCCTTAAAGGACTACAAATGGAGCGGGAGGATTGCTACCCTTACTGTATTGGTGCAGTAATACTTTCACCCACTCCTTTGACAAGGGCTCACCTTAATTATAACCCAGTGATCCACAGTACTGTACGATTTTTGGAAACAAATAACTAAACAATTTAAACTTCAACACTCTCATTCTGTATGCCAATTTCATATAACCCTTCTTTTCTCCCATCATGTGTTAATGGGGCTTTTAATTTGTGGAGAGAATCGGGAATTGGCAAACTAAGAGACCTGTATTTAAATGACACCTTCATGTAGTTCCAACAGTTACATGAAAAATACGCATTGCCAAATAGTAATTTTTTTAGATACCTCCAACTACGAAATTATATGCGTTCTTTTCTGCCACAATTTGAAAGAGCCAAGCCTGATACTTTAGACAAACGGTTAAGTGAACGTCTTGGGACTGAACAAGGAATTTCATTATTCTATAGTTCACTACTTGAGATGAGTACTCCCTCCACTATTTCAATTAAAGAAGAGTGGGAAAAGGAACTTGGAACTTTGCTGTCTGAAGACATTTGGCAGAAAGCTCTACACAATATAAACACAGTCTTTATAAATGCCCGGCATGGCCTGATTCAATACAAACTTGTTCATAGGCTACACTATTCAAGAGAGAAAATTCATAAAATGTTTCCAGATTGCTCACCCCTTTGTGAAAAATGTGTGGTACAGCGTGGCAGTTTGTTACATAGTTTTGTACTTTGTCCAAAACTTCAGGATTTTTGGTATGATGTTTTTGTCTTTCTGTCTAATGTACTAAGAGTTAAGATTAACCCTAGTCCAACAGTAATTATTTTTGGGATTTCTAATGAAACAAAGGACTCACAGCGGGCTCAAAAAAGCTTTATATCATATTCACTAATCGTTGCAAAGAAACTTATCCTGCAGCTTTGGAAGGGTAAAGACACTCCTGTACTAAAGATGTGGCTCACTGAGCTTACTAACACGCTTCACCTTGAAAAAATAAGATATACTCTCAGTGGTAATATGAATGATTTTGAACAAATATGGCAGCCTTTACTCACATATCTTGAGGATACTTAAGTTAGCAGTCAGGAGTTAGGGAAGGGAGGGTGTTGGGAGGGTGTTAGATAATTTACTTATTATATATATATATATATAAAAAAATTTTTTTTTGACATTTATTTACTTTTTGTTTTGTTTGTTTGTGTTGACATTTTGGTCCTAAGGCAGCTAGATTACTTTGAAGTACAACTGATTGACATTTGTTTGTTCTTTCATTCACTTTATATTATTCATTCTTGAGCACACTTCGCTCTCTCAGTTAATCTAGTTGTTTAAGACTATACTCTTTCATTTATGGTTTACTGATTGATTTTTTTATTTATTTTATTATTGTTATTATTTTATATATATATATTTTTTTTGTTTGGCTCCTGCGGGGCACTGTAAAACAAAATAAGGCAAAAGTCTTTACTGTTATGTTGATGTGTTTCATTCTTCGCTTCTAATAAAAATATCTGACTAAAAACAAAATGTCTAACTAGAAACATGGTGGTTGCATCATGCTGTGGGACTAGTTTTCTTGCAAAGCGAAGCTGGGGGGGGGGGGGGG